>APFE030666179.1:2059-24893 GCA_000404065.3 Pinus taeda
AACGCCAAATTGTGGGCCCCGTTTTGGGTAAATTGGTACATCAATTTCCCGGGATCGTAACTTTGGCATACGATCTCCATTTGACGCGTATGATAGCTCGTTAGAAATATCTATCCGAGAACTACCACTTTGGGAAGGGAAACATCGGTCCCTGGACCCATGTTGCCCACAGATTTCCCAAAAAATGTCGTTTAGGGCCTCAAAACGGCTCCGGAAGTTCAGGACCCAAAAACTGCTAAAAATAGTAAACTGTGCTACAATTTAGGAAACTAAAAAGACTGAAAGAGACAGTTGTGGGGGTCCAAATGGAATAGGTGGGTGGCCACCAACATCCACCTGGATCAGATATCCTGTACAACTTATCTCCCAAAGTAATAATGATAGAGTGAAGACTAGACTCATATACAGCATGTCACTTCCACAAGAATGCTTGTCCTAATAATACATCAAAAAATTCAAAAGGAGCAATCTCACATGGTACCTCATCCATGAAGTCTTGATTTTTTTTCAAAGGCGGCACTACTGGCTGATGCAGAGATCTCGTCCTTGGTGAAGCCTCTTGATGGTGTACGACTATGGATGTGTTGTAGTTGGTAGGCCTAGTCACTTCATGACCTATGCTTAAATGAGGTTCTTTTAGCTCCTCCTATCAACAATGAAATGTAGTAGAGAACCCTTCACCCACATCTGTGAGTGGAAAAGGCATTCCCCTTCCTCTGGATCTTCAGGCTCATTATTATGTATCTTGGAGGTGGCCACTATGGCATTAGGCTCCATGTCAATGATCTGCTTCCCTTTGTCATTCCCCATGTCGACATCTGACTCAAATTCATATCATGTGTCTAATTCAAATGCCTTCATCTCATCCACTAGTGATTGCCTGGCCCAACACTCACTTGTGTTATGAGTGGAGCTCTTATGGAATTCACACCATTATCCTGTGTCCTTCTTTATCTTCATGGTGTTGTTCTTTTCTTGTGGCTTTGGTGGGTTTCCCTATGTCACCCCACCTTGGCTTCGTCCTTTCCTCTGCAGTTTGGGGGCACCTTTCCCTTCCTTCAGATTCGTCAACCCAACATATCGCTTCTTCTATTTAAACTTTTACTCAATCTTGACAGTGAACAGTACACCATGCCGAGCGAGATCTTAAAGAACTCCGTCTCATCTTGGATGTACATGTGTAGATAGCGATGATACTTGAGTACCAATGTCACTTAGAATCCTTGATACCCAACTTGATGTGAAGGGTATGAAAAACATTGGTAAACTTTGACACATATTGGTCCCTTCCCTACCGTAGTGTGGTCGACTTTATGTATTTATCCTCATAGCTCCTAAGAGGGTAGTACTTCTCCTCGATGGTGTCTCGGAATGAATTCCAGGTGGGTGTGACTGAAAATAGTTAGGGTGTACTTTCATCCTTCTTCTCACAGTAGGTTTTCCACCAGTCCTTGACATTTGGGGCGACTTTGAGAAGTGAAAAAGTAATATTTTCCCGGTTGGAAAAATCGTGAACAAACAAATATCCTTCTATCATATTTAACCATTTATCTATGGTGTCTACATCTATTTGACCTTTAAATATGGGGATGTCAAAGTTAACTTGTACCTTAAAGGGTGTGTTGGTTCTAGAGTGGCTGCTGGAAGGAGATGTGTCACCTTTGGGTAACCTCTCAATTATCTAGGAAAATTTGTCCATCATCGCATTCCTTTGTTGCTCGAGGGCTTCTTTGAGCAAGATTTTGAAAGGATGTCCTACCCCCTCGTCTTTCTTCTCTTCTGCCATGGGAGGCCGTCAGGATTTGTGGGGCTAGTCTTGCAAATGTTCGACTAGTTCAAACCCTAACTCCTTATATCCTAACCTCGTTGGGGACATGCAAAGAAAAATAGAGAAAGAGCAGATTGTTTTGATACCACTGATCCAAACTTAAACAAGAATGTAACAAATTATGGATCTAACCATAAATACAGAGATGGAATAGAAATAAAACTTCATTTCATTAATATCCAATACTAAAATATGCTTACAAACAGAATGGAAATAATCTAGCTTTGGCTATTGTAGCTTATCTCTGAGAAGAGATGTGGCAGCTACATGCCTCTGAACTATGTTACAATGAGGCTCAAGGGATTATTTATTATTTAACAATAAGGGAAAATCCTAAACAAACAAAACCCTGACCCCAAAAGACTAAACACCAAGAGTTTGTGGGCCCTGTTAGGATTAGTTGGGCAGCCAACTTCTCGAGGTTATAATTTGGTCATATTATCTCTGTTTGGCACAAACGATGCCTTGTTGGAAAGATATCTCCAACTAATATAGGATTTGTGAAAATTTGTGCCTATTGCTATAAACTTGTTGTGGACCTCAAAAAAATGTCGTTTTGGGGGTCAAAAATGCTTCGGAAGTTCAAGACCCGAAAAAACTGCTAAAAATAGTAAATGTTGCAATAAACAAGGAAACATATGAAACCGAATAGAGGTCTAGGTAGAATTGGTGAGTGGCCACACATATCCACCTAGATCAATAGCACCATCAAAAAGTGTCTAGATAGCTAATTATGGTATGGACAATACCATCCTAGATTTGGTTCTAGTGTCAATATCTTGTTGAAGAATACCTGGGAGTTGATAGGCAAGCCTAAGCATGTATGGTCACAAATCCAACTATGCCTTGCTAATAAATATCATATATTCCCAATTGGGTTGTTGGTAAATGTGGAAATTAATATTGAGAGAGTAAAGAGTTAGGTGAACTTTGAAGTTATCAAAATTGTGTATGATATAGACCCCCACCCAACACTAATTGGTATTGATTGGGAATTTGATAACTATTTTATTATTAACTTGACGAAGTGCCAAATAATTTTTGAAGATGGAGATCTACGACTCATTATGCCATTAGGTCCTAAGGCGAGACACTGCTACATTGAACTGATGAGAGAGGAACTCGACATACTCAACCTCAATAATATTTATAATATAACAACACAACTTGATGATTATATCAACCCAAATACAAAAAACACGTAGACCTAGTGAAGAAATAACTCATGTTCGTCATACTTAGATGAGGTGTTGGATAACTGACAACAGTGCCTCCATAAAGTTTACACCAAAAGATGTTCCTATATAACTAGGTGTGTGTGGTGGATTGGCACAGAAATATGGGAACCTCCTTAGTTCAATGGGTTGATTCACATCATTACTTTTGTCTAATATTTTGGCAAATAGGTTCCAAACCATCTCAGGTTGTTTGTGCTAGATGTTGCTCTCAAAGATACTCCTACTTGTTGGTGGGAAATGCACAAGGTGCACACAAAGACATGGCAATAATGTAGGCACCTACTACAAATCAAGTTTGAGTTGGATGCTCGGGAGTATGTTGAATGATATATGGGTGAAGAATCCCCGACTACTCATTTGGAGAAGTGTGTCACAAAATGGAGAGATGAAGGCATTCCATAGGTGGAGTGGATGTTATAAAATTAGGAGACTTATGTATTGTAGATGATTTTCCTTAACTTGATAATTACTTGTGATATGTGTTGGCCTTTTATTACATTATTAAATCTTGTTCATCAAGAAATTACCAAAAAAATGAAGATCACAACAAGACAAAGCACACAAGATATAGGATCCAAGCCAGTGAAAAACCCCTCCAAAGGGAAAAACTAGAAAAAAAACCTTCTCTTCTTCTATAGAATCTACTTACAAAGAGACTTCCAAGACCCAAAGACCAAAGCCAACAACCCTACCAAGCACCAAGCCAGCCCCCAGCAAAATCTTCCCTAAGCCAACTTCTAAACTTTGAACTAGAGCAACTTCTCCATAATTTTGGCCCTACAATTTCTCCTCATAATTTCAACATCCTACAACTACAACTTCATAGAAACTCTAACTTTACACATGTGGACAGAGAGAGAGAGAGAGAGATTTAGCCCAAGAAACTTTGATTCTTCCTTCCTCTCCTCATCCTTCTAGCTCTTCTTCTCCTTTGATATTCTAGATCAAACTTGACTTAGATGAGTGTCTCAAATGAGGTTGAGCTCCTTGTATTTGTAGCCTTCTTCACAGGTTGAATAGCCCTCCCTTAGGCCGGCTTGATCTGCCCTTTGGCTGACTTGGTCTTAGGATACAAATGGACTTTTGTTGATAAAATAAATATCTTTCTTTATTATAATGAGTCCAAAAGGGACTATCACACATGACCAATATTATTATTTATCCTAGAAATACTAAGAAAGACCTAGAAAACCTAAACGCATGAAGAACATGCTTTTGACTCAAACTTAAGTATGAAACCCATACTCCAAAATAAAAATATAATTCCTTTTTCTTTCTTATAAAGAATATATAATGTTCTGATTAAAATTAGGTCATTATGAAGACCGAACCTAGTTACAATTCTCAATAGTGGGTGCACTATTTTGTGCGCACATTAGATGTTGTACCCTAATATTAGTACACAAAGATGGAGTTGTGGCAAGGCACTCCAGAAATGGAAGCATTGGTAGGAATTATTGTATTAAATTTTCAATTTGAGGTGGATGATCCACTAATAGATGAGACTTTGTGAACTATCAAATATAATAATTTTTGCACTAGAGGCAATGGTTGCATCAAAGGATGTACCACTACGCATTTCGCCAAAATTTCCAAACCACGAGGAAGTTAGCAGAGTGTTATGGTGTGGAATAAGAAGCTGACAATGATCAATATCCTAGAGATATGAATATCTTGAAGCCCAAGGGGGAGTGACATGTGAATGTACCACAACTAGACTCTGTTGTTGGCATTATGATACAGGTATTGTCCTTTATGGCAACTCACTCACAGGTCTACTCAAATTTGATAAAAGGAAACTCACAGTGTAACAGGTCAATTCAGAGGTAATAGGGCATTGGTATAGAAGAACAGGAAGTTGGAACAAAGGTCTACTAGTCATAATCAAGAAGTTGAAGGAAAAGGATGTTTTCAGATAGTTTAAGTTGTATACGCACGTTCACCTTGTAAAAATAGCGTATACACACAGGTTCACACAACAAAAAGAGCATATACGTATGCACGCACTTTAACAAGAGGAAAAGTGCGTATGGGTTGGAAAATCAAGGAAATTCAAGAGTAAAGGATACCAAGGGTCAATACCATGGTATTAGCCCACAATATTGAGAGGATTAACAACTATTTGATCCCATCCAGGAATACTACAGGTCGTAAGTGTGGTTTTGGTCCAAGGTATTGAGGAAGGCCAAAACTATATAAGGAGGAGAAGATCAAAGGGCCAAGTGTGCAAGTGAAAGGGTTTCTCAGGAATACTTATATCTAAAGTATATTTGATGTTGCAGGCGATATGATTATGATATAATCTGAAATATATTGTGCACATTGAATTCAATGTTGGATTAGAATCATGAGACCTGAAATGACTTATCATTGAATGATCTTATATTGGTTGGGCTAGATCTGATTTCTTACACATGTTTTATTATTTAAATGTCATGATTTAGGTATGTCTAAAGTCTGGAATAGCAGCGAAGTTGTGAATTAATATTTGCAGCTCTATATGATGGTTCACCTTGGTAAAGGCGTGTGTACACGCAGGTTAGACTCTTCCAAGTAGTGTATGCAAAGGAAAATCCTACTGTTTAGAAATGACTGATCTATATGATCACTACTATTGTTTTACTGTTGTCTATCAATGAAGTCTTCTTGGATCTGAATGTAAAACTGAATGCATAAGGAGTTTGTGACTGATTGATTGATTGATTAAGTGAGAAGAGCTATCTTTGATGCTGACTGTCTAGATCTATGCAAATTGACAGTAGATGTTTAGAATATTATTGGATGGTACAGATCTAATTCAAAAGTTGTTATTATTCAATAGATATGAAGGTATATGTAGGTTTTGTTAAAGGAAGTAGCGTATACACACAGGTTGGGTTCAGTAAAGTAGCGTATGCATTCTGATGTATGATTTTTGTGGTTGCAATTGGTTTTGAATGATGATGTAGGTTTCTGGGTTCAGCACAGTGTTCTGGTGATAGTGATCTAATTGTTTAGATTAATTGATTGTTGGTTGATGTAGTTTGAGTTTCAAAGTTTCTGATGCATTGATTAAAGATCAACACATGGTAAATTGACTAAATCATAAGTTCTCTCAATATACGATGGTTTCCTTAATCATAGTTGCATACACACGCAAATTCACTTCACTAAAGTAGCGTATATAAATTTGTTTGGGAATTGAAAAGTTATTGAATGGCAAATACTGATTCGTGCCCCCTCTCAGTATTATTTCCAACAATTTGTATCAAAGCAAGTCCTTCAGAAGAAGCTTGATTTCTTGAAGGAAGATCTTTCAAGATGAAAAATAATGAAGGCATGGGATCTATCAGACCACCAATATTCAATGGGAACAACTTGGTATATTGGAAAATAAGAACCAGAGCTTATCTTCAATAGCTTGGAGCCGATCTTTGGGGAATTGTGGAAGGAGGATATCAATTTCCAGCAGCAATACCTACATATATAGTAGGTAAGAAGTTATACAAAACCAATGCCAAAGTAGTCAATACTTTATTAGGAAGTCTTTCAGAATCAGAATTCGTCAAAGTCATGTAATTCAAGACAACCAAAGAGATATGGGATAAAATAATTTAGAGCTATGAAGGAGACTCTCAGGTAAAATGTGCTAAGCTTCAAACTCTCAGAATTCAATATGAAACTCTTAAGATGTATAGTGATGAAAGTATTGCTAATTACTTTTTACGTGTAGATGAGATTGTTAATTGTATAAAGAATCTGGGTGAAGAGATAAAGGAGGCTACTTTAGTAGAATTTTTTTTATGATATTTGTCTTCTAAATTTGAGTCAAAAGTATTTTCCATAGAAGAAAAGCAGGGTCTTCAATCTATTACTATGGTTCAACTTCATGGAATTCTAACTGCCTTTGAAATGAGGAAAGGAGGTTCATCAGATATGAGAGAAGCCACTTTCAAAGCTTTAGCAAAGGGAAAAGAAAATGAAGAGCACAATGAATCAGGATATATTTCAGAAGAAGTAGATGAGGCAAAATTTGTCATGAAACTTCAACGGGGTTCTGGAAGATTTGGAGGTAAGCTACCATTCAAATGCCTTTCTTGTTGTAGAGTCGGCCATTATGCTACCAAATTTCCTCATAAAGATAAATATGAAAAGGGAAAGGAATATGCAAAAGGAAATACAAAACAGGTTATTAATAGAAGAAGTTACTATACCCATGAAGATGGTGATGGTTTATCTAATAGTGATGAAAATGAAACTGAACAAGATTATAAACTACTCACGGCTTATGAAAATGATGATTTTTTGGGTGCCTTAGAAGAGGAACACTTTCTTGAAGAAATCACAAAACTCAAAAATTTGTTTAGAAGAAAATAATATGATCATATACATGTTGACACATCAAATCACTGAAAGAGAAAAGCACAATGATAAACTAGAATGTGAAGTTGTGGTTCTAAGAAAAGAACTTGAGAAGACAAAATCTCTTAATCTTAGATTTGCTAAAGGGTCAGAAACTTTGAATGAAATCATCAAAGTTCAGCGTTCTCCTCTTATAAAGATAGGTCTTGGATACACTGAAGAATCATGCCAATCACAAAAGACGTCAGCCTCCACCAGAAGCTATCTTGATGCAGCAAAGACCAGTGAACAGTATGTCAATCGTCAACAAAAGCCTAAAATTTCTCATCAGGTAAATCATGCTCAATTTACTCCAAGGATAAACATCAATAGAAGCATCAACCAATAGGTAAACAATGCCAAAAGATTCTATGATCGCAGAAAATTCTTTAATGGACAATGTTTCTAATGCCATAAATTTCGACATAAGGCTGCTCAATGTGTTGCTTACAAAACCATCATGACTAGAGAAGCATGAAATCAAAGGAGCATAATAGGAATCAAGAAAAATTCCTATAATAAATTTTCTCCTCTTGAAGATGAAATTGAATGTTCGTTTTGCAATAACTTTGGTCATGACGAATCTAAATGCAGGAGAAAATTTTGGCCAACACTTCAAAAGGAGAAAACATCATCAAATTCCAAGATATGGAGAAAGAAGGAATTTCAATCAGAAAGATATGGCATAGATCTGTTTGTAGAAGGACAAGAGAATCAGTGGTACATCAACAACGGATGCTCCAAACACATGACAGGTGATAAAGAGAAATTATTCATATAATGCTTTAGAAAATGAAAAGAATGTTTCCTTTGGAAATGGCACACCATCTGTCATTAAAGGTAAAGGTTCTGTTTATTTGAAATAAAAGGTTAAAGCTAGAAATGTCATGTATGTAGATGGTTTAAAGCATAACTTGTTAAGTGTCAATCAAATGTGTGATCAAGGAAATGAAGTTGTGTTTCGATCAAATGGATGTGTGGTTCGTGAGCTTGATACAGGAAAGACAGTTATCAAAGGTACAGGAACTCCAAACAATTTGTACATACTCAAAGGAGAACAAAAAAAATGTTATATAAGAAAAATAGATGAAAATTGGTTATGGCATAGAAGATTGGGGCATCTTAGCTTTTCCCAAATAAGAAAAGCATCCAGTCTCAAGGCGGTCCGTGATATTCCAAGTATTAGAATTCTAGAAAATACCATATGCAAACCATGTCAAGTCGGCAAGAAAACCAGAGTTCATTTTATTGAAAAAGAAGGAATAGCAAGTAAGCCTCTTGAACTCATCCATACTGATTTATGTGGACCAACAAGGAAAAAGTCACCTCGTGGAGAAGAATACTTTATTTTATTCATTGATGATTTTTCTAGAATGTGTTGGATAGGTCTACTAAAGCATAAAGATGAAGCATTTGAAAAGTTTAAAGCCTTCAAAGATTTAGTTGAAAATGAATTAGATCGAAAAATAAAATGTCTCAGATCTGATCGAGGGGGAGAATTCATATCAAATGAATTCTTTGATTTTTGTGAACAACATGGAATAAAAAGGAAGTTCTCGGGTGCTAGAACTCCTCAACAAAATGGAGTGGTGGAAAGAATGAACAAAACAGTTCAAAAAATGGCTCGAGCTATGCTTGATGAATCCGAAACTCCTGTAACCTTTTGGGGTGAAGCTGCATTTTCTGCCGTGACTATTCTCAACAAAGTTAATGTTCGGGTAAATAGTCATCAAACTACATATGAACTCTGGTATGGTATGCCTCCTACTGTAAAACACTTTAGAGTTTTTGGAAGTAAATGTTTCATCAAAAGGATTGATGAAAAACTTGGTAAGTTTGAACCTAGAGCAGACGAGGGAATTATTCTCAATTATTCATCCATAAGTAAAGGATACAAATTTTATAATAAAAGACTTCGGAAAATTGTAGAATGCATTGATGTAGTAATTGATGAAGCATGCAAAACTATGAAACAAATGAAATCAATAGAGGAATATGACAATGAGGAAGACGGTGAATTCTTTCCCATATCAAATCAAAATGATATAGAGGAAGAAGCCAATAAAGCACCAAAGAAGATACAATAGATAGGGAAAAGACTCCATCGAGGTATGTTGAAAAGAATCATTCAGAATCTCAAATTCTAGGAGAAAAAGGGTCTGGGGTACAAAAAAGAAGAACTCTTATAGGTACCTCCAGTTGTCTAGCATTATTATCCTCCATAGAACCACATAATGTAAATGAAGCTAGTAAAGATGAATGTTGGGTTAAGGCCATGGATGAAGAACTTGGCCAAATTGAAAAAACTGATACTTGGGAATTAGTTCCTAGACCTCATTATAAAAATATTATAGGAACAAAATGGATATTTAAGAATAAGTTGAATGAAAATGGAGAGGTTATTAGAAACAAAGCAAGACTTCTTTGTAAAGAGTATGCTCAACAAGAATGTATAGACTTTGAAGAAACTATTGCACCTTTTACCACACTTGGAGCCATAAGAATGTTTCTTGCTCTTTCTAGTTTTCGAAAATTCAAAGTATATCAAATGGATGTAAAATTAGTTTTTCTTAATGGAGATTTAGAAGAAGTTTATATTGACCAACCAGAAGGATTCATTCTAGGAAATGATGCAAAACTTGAATGCAAGCTCAAAAAGGCTCTTTATGGATAGAAACAAGCTCCAAGGGCTTGGTATTATTGCCTGGAAAAATGTCTACAACAACAAGGGTTCACAAAAGGTTCTGCAGACAGCAACTTATATACAAAAATTGAAAATGATAAACTACTAATTATTGTTGTTTATGTTGATGATATCATCTTTGGTAGTAATGAAGAATCTATGTGTTAGAACTTTACCTCGGTTATGCAGCAAGAATTTGAAATGTCCTTACTTGGTGAACTTATTTATTTTCTTGGTCTAAAAGTATAGCAAACAAAATATTGTATTTTTCTTTCACAAACTGAATATCTCAAGATGATTTCGAAGAAGTACGAAATGGAAGACTCTAAACCAGTATGTACTCCAATGGTAATAGGATGCAGTCTCAGTTCTAACAATGAATCACCTGCAGTGAACCAACCAGCATACAGATCTATGATTGGAAGTCTTGTTTATGTAAGAGGTACCAGACCTAATATCATGCATGCCTTAGGAATTGTTGGTAGGTTCCAAGAAAATCCAAAGGAATCACATCTTTAGGCAGTAAAAAGAATATTAAAATATTTTAAAGGAACTCAAGACTTTGGTCTATGGTATCCTAAAGATATAGATCTTACTCTTCATGCATATATAGATGCAGATTGGGTAGGAAATATTGATGATTGAAAAAGCAATATTGGAGGTGCATTCTATATGGGATGACGGTTAGTGTCTTGGTTCAGCAAGAAACAAAGTTCGATTACCTTATCTACAACTGAAGCAGAATATGTGGCTGTTGCATCTTGCTTCACACAACTACTTTGGACGATGAAAACATTGCAAGACATTCAAATCACATGTACTCCACCCATCTCCATTTTATGTGATAATACAAGTGCCATCATTATTTCGAAAAATCCATTCATGAACTCCAAGACCAATCACATACCCATTAAGTACCATTTTCTACGAGAACAAGTGCTTGAAAAAAAGGTTAAATTGGAGTATGTTCCCTCCAAAGAACAGGTTGCTGATATATTCACCAAACCGCTTCCCAGAGAAACATTTGAATATCTTAGACAAAAGCTGGGAGTAGTTTCTGCATCATCATGCTGTTAAATCCAACTTTTCAGAGGAAGGTTCATATATGTTGTTTTCATGAAGGATAGTCACGTATATACACGAGTTTTTGTGGCTGCATGAGAGTATATGTTTTTCTAATAGAAAAACAGTGGGTCAAACTCTGACATGGGTGCTTAGTCTGATATTGATGATTACAGTCTGCTGATATGCTTTGTTCATTGATTTTTATCTGACTGATGAAGATGCCTTGATGAATAATTTGTTGACAATGCATAGGTAGCGCAGGTTCAGGGGGAGCATTAGCCTTCACAAACATTCTACATTGTTGGCATTATGGTTGTTGAATTCTAATATGGTTCAAATATTTATATCAATTGTTGCATAAGTCATGTATAGATCTAGAGTGTTATATGTCTCCTTCTATCATAGTCTATTTTTTGAGTCCTATTGGACATATGATGTAATTTGTATCCCCACTATGCATGGGATGGATGATGTGATAATTGTTGTATTTCAGTCATGTACAAACAATTGGTATATCCCCACTTGGTTGGGGGAGTGAGTCAAATTTGGTGTATCCCTACTTGGTTGGGTGATTGATGTATGATGACTCATTGGTCTTAGAGAGGTCATACTCACTTAGTTGAGTTATGGATTCATGTTATTCTTTTGAAACATATCTCAACAGACTCTCCATGTACTCAAGGGGAGCATGAACATCATAGTGTATCTCAAAGGGGGAGAATATCTTAGTCCATCGTTTGCCCTTGATGTCAAAGGGGGAGAGTATTTTGGTGGTTTTTGATATCTCTAACAGTTTCTACAGCTTGCAGTAATCAACACCAATATGGTTGCCATCAAGTCCACAGGGGAATATTGTTGGAATTATGATACAAGTGTTGTCCATGATGGCAACTCTCTGATACGTCCGCTCAGATTTGATAAAAGGAAACTCACAGTGTAACAGGTCAATTCAGATGTAACAGGGCATTGGTACAAAAGAACAGGAAGTTGGAACAATGGTCTACTAATGAGAATCAAGATGTTGAATGAAAATAATGTTTTCACTAATGTATACACGCAGGTTCACATAACAAAAAGAGCGTATATGTATGCACACTCTTTAACGAGAGGAAAAGCACGTATGGCTTGGAAAATCAAGGAAATTCAAGAGTAAAGGATATCAAGGGTTAATACCATGGTATTAGCCCACAATATTGAGCAGAGCAACGACTATTTGATCTCATCCAAGAATACCACAGGTCTTAAGTGTGGTTTTCATCGGAGGTATTGTGGAAGGCCAAAACTATATAAGGAGGAGAAGATCAAAGGGTTAAGTGTGCAAGTGAAAGGGTTTCCCAGGAATACTTCTATCTGAAGCATATTGTGCACCTTGAATTCAATGTTGGATCAGGATCGTGAGACCTGAAATGACTTATCATTGAATGATATGATATTTCTTGGGCTAGATCTGATTGCTTACACATGTTTTATTCTTTAAATGTCATGATATGGGTATGTCTAAAGTCTGGAATAACAACGAAGTTGTGATTTAATATTTCTAGATCTATATGTTGGTTCAGCTTGGTAAAGGCGCATGTACACGTAGGTTTGACTCTTCCAAGTAGCGTATGCAAAGGAAAAGCCTATTATTCATAAATCATTGATCTATCCGATCACCATTGCTTATTTATTGTTGTCTGTCAATGAAGTCTTCTTGGATCTGAATGTAAAACTGAATGCATAAGGAGTTTCTGTCTGATTGATTGATTGATTAAGTGAGAAGGGTTATCTTTGACGTTGACAGTCTAGATCTCTGCAAATTGACAGTATATGTTCAAAATATTATCGGGTGGTATAGATCTGATTCAGAAGTTGTTATGATTTAGTAGTTCTAAAGGTATATGCAGGTTTTGCTAAAGGCAGTAGCATATACACGCAGGTTTGGTTCAATAAAGTAGTGTATGCATTCTGATGTATGATTTTTTAGGTTGCAGTTGGTTCTAAATGATGATGTAGGCTTCTGGGTTCAACACAGTGTTCTGGTGATATTGATCTGATTGTTGATTGATGCAGTTTGAATTTCAAAGTTTCTGATGGGTCCAGTTTGAAAATTTGATGAAACAAGGCCTTCATATTGTATTGTTGTGTACCAAGAGCATCCAGTCTGAAAATTAATGAAACGTGGTCCCTGGAGGAAGAGAGAAGGTCGTAGCCTTCAGTAGGTCGATGCCTACGTACTAGTAAACACATCGGCTAGTGTAAGAGCTAGGGCATTGTAGCTCCCTTCTAGTAGAAGCTAGAAAACAAGAGAAGGTTGTAGCTTCTGTAGGTGGGTACCTGCGTACTGGTATGAGTATGCACCAGTACAAGATTGTAAACAAATTTTCTTTATATTAAAAGAAGACAAAGATGATAGGAGTAGGTGGTTTTTCTCCCACATTGCGTTTCCACCTTAAATCTTGGTGTTCATGTGTGTTTTTTATGTGTGATGGTTTATTATGTTATTCCTGCACATAGTTACTGTATAATAAGATAATGATGCACTAAGTAAAGATCAACAAATTATAAATTGACTAAATCATAAGTTCTCTGGGTATACGTTGGTTTCCTGAATCAAAGTTGTGTACACATGCAAGTTCACTTCATAGAAGTAGCGTATATAAATCTGTTTGGGAATTGAAAAGTTATTGAATTGAAAATATTGATTCACACCCTCTCTCAGTATTATTTCTAACAATTGGTATCAGAGCAAGTCCTTCAGAAGAAGCTTGATCGCTTGAAGGGAGATCTTTGAAGATGAACAATCACGAAGCCATGGGATCTATCAAACCACCAATCTTCAATGGGAACAACTTGGTATATTGGAAAATAAGAACCAGAGCTTATCTTCAATCGCTTGGAGTTGATCTTTGGAAAATTGTGGAAGGAGGATATCAATTTCTAGAAACAATACCTACAGATACAGCAGGTAAGAAGTTATAAGAAACAAATGCCAAAGCAATCAATACTTTATTAGTGAGTCTGTCAAAATCAGAATTCGTCAAAGTCATGTAGTTCAAGACAGCCAAAGAGATAGGGGAAAAAATCATTCAGAGCTATGAAGGAGACTCCCAGGTAAAATTTGTTAAGCTTCAAACTCTCAAAATTCAATATGAAACTCTTAAGATGTATAGTGATGAAAGTATTGCTAGTTACTTTTTACGCGTAGATGAGATTGTTAATTGTATGAAGAATCTGGGTGAAGAGATAAAGAAGGCTACTTTAGTAGAACCTTTTTTGAGATCTTTGTCTTCTAAATTTGAGTCAAAAGTATCTGCCATAGAAGAAAAGCAGGATCTTCAATCTATTACTATGGTTCAACTTCATGGAATTCTAACTACCTTTGAAATGAGGAAAAGAGGTCCATCAGATATGAGAGAAGCCACTTTCAAATCTTCAGCAAAGGGAAAAGAAAAGGAAGAGCACAATGAATCAGGATATATTTAAGAAGAAGAAGATGAAGCAAACTTTATCAAGAAACTTCAACAGGGTTCCGAAAGATTCAGAGGTAAGATACCATTCATATTCTTTGCTTGTGGTATAGTCGGCCATTATGCTACCAAATTTCCTCATAAAGATAAATATGAAAAGGGAAAGGAATATTCAATAGGCAATAGAAAACAAGTTGTTAATAGAAGAAGTTACTATACCCATGAAGATAGTGATGGTTTATCTACTAGTGATGAAGATGAAACTGAACAAGATTATAAACTACGCATGGCTTATGACAATGATGATTTTTTGGATGTGTTAGAAGAGGAAGACTTTCTTGAAGAAATCAAAAAACTCAAAATATATTTAGAAGAAAATAATATGATCACAGACACATTGACACAACAACTCACTGAAAGAGAAAATCACAATGAAAAACTAGAATGTGAAGTTGTGGGTCTAAGAAAAGAACTTGAGAAGACAAAATCTCTTAATCTTAGATTTACTAAAGGATTAGAAACTTTAAATGAAATCATCAAAGTTCAACGTTCTCCTCTTATAAAGATAGGTCTTGGATATATTGAAGAATCATCCCAATCACAAAATCCGTCAGCCTCCACCAGAAGCTATCTTGATGTGGCAAAGACTAGTGAACAGTATGTCAATCGTCAGCAAAATCCTAAAAGTATTCATCACGTAAAACATGCTTAATTTACTGCATGGATAAACATCAATAGAAGCATCAACCAACATATAAACAATACCAAAAGATTCTATGATTGCAGAAACTTCTTTAATGGACAATTCTTTTCATGCCATAACTTTGGGCATAAGGCTGCTCAATGTGTTGCTTACAAAACCATCATGACTAGAAAAGCACGAAATCAAAGGAGCATAATAGGAATCAAGAAAAATTCCTATAATAACTTTTCTCCTCTTGAATATGAAATTGAATGTTTGTTTTGTAATAACTTTGGTCATGAAGAACCTGAATGAAGTAGCAAATTTCGGCCAACACTTCAAAATGAGCAAACATCATCAAATTCCAAGATATGGAGAAAGAAGGAATTTCAATAAGAAAGATGTGGCATAGCTCTATTTGCAAAAGGACAAGAGAATCAGTGGTACATCGACAATGGATTCTCCAAACACATGACAGGTGATAAAGAGAAACTTCATTCATATAATGCTTTAGAAAAGGTAAAGAATGTCTCCCTTGGAAATGACACACCAACTGTCATTAAAGATAAAGGTTTTGTTTATTTGAAAGAAAAGGTTAAAGATGGAAATGTCATGTATGTAGATGGTTTAAAGCATAAATTGTTAAGTGTCAGTCAAATGTGTGATCAAGGAAATGAATTTGTGCTTCGATCAAACAAATGTGTGGTTCGTGAGCTTGATAGTGGAAAGACAGTTATCAAAGGTACAAGAACTCCAAACAATTTATACATACTCAAAGGAGGACAAAAAAAAATGTTATCTAAGCAAAACAGATGAAAATCGGTTATGGCACAAAAGATTGGGGCATCTAAGCTTTTCTCAAATAAAAAAATCATGCAGGATCAAGGCGGTCTGTGATCTTCCAGATATTAGCATTCCAGAAAATACCAAATGCAAACCATGTCAAGTCGGTAAGAAAACTAGAGTTCATTTCATCGAAAAAGAAGGATCAACAAGTAAGCCTCTTGAACTCATCCATACTAATTTATGTGGAGCAACAAGGAAAAAGTCACCTCGTGGAGAAGAATACCTTATTTTATTCATTGATGATTTTTCTAGAATGTTTTGGATAGGTCTACTAAAGCATAAAGATGAAGCATTTGAAAAGTTTAAAGCCTTCAAAGCTTTAGTTGAAAATGAATCAGATCGAAAAATCAAATGTCTCAGATCTGATCGAGCGGGAGAATCCATATCAGATGAATTCTTTGATTTTTATGAAAAACGTGGAGTAAAAAGGTAGTTCTCAGTCGCCAGAACTCCTCAACAAAATGGCGTAGTGGAAAGAATGAACAGAATAGTTCAACAAATGGCTCGAGTTATGCTTGATGAATCTGGAACTCCTGCAACCTTCTAGGGTGACGCTGCATTTGTTTTCGTGACTATTCTCAATAAAGCTAATGTTTGGGTAAATAGTGATCAAACTCCATATGAACTCTAGTATTGTAAGCATCCTACTGTAAAACACTTTAGATTTTTTGGAAGTAAATGTTTCATCAAAAGGAATGATGAAAATCTTGGTAAGTTTGAACCTAAAGCAGACGAAGGAATTATTCTTGGTTATTCATCCAGAAGTAAAGGATACAAATGTTATAATAAAAGACTTCGGAAAATTGTTGAATACATTGATGTACTAATTGATGAAGCATGAAGAAATATGGAACAAATGAAATCAACAGAGTAATATGAAAATGAGGAAGATGGTGAATTCATTCCCGTATCAAATCAAAATGATATAGAGGAAGAAACCAATGAAGCACCAGAAGAAGATACAACAGACAGGGAAAAGAGTCCATCTAGGTATGTTCAAAACAATCATCCAGAATCTCAAATTCTAGGAGAAAAAGGGTTTGGAGTACAGACAATAAGAGCTCTTACAGGTACCTCTAGTTATCTAGCATTACTATCCTCCATAGAATCACAGAATGTAAATGAAGCTAGTAAAGATGAATGTCGGGTTAAGGCCATGGATGAAGAACTTGACCAAATTGAAAAAAAATGATACTTGGGAATTAGTTCCTACACCTCATGATAAAAATATTGTAGGAACAAAATGGATATTTCAGGATGAGTTGGATGAATATGGAGAGGTTATTAGAAATAAAGCAATACTTGTTTGTAAAGGGTATGCTGAACAAGAAGGTGTAGACTTTGAAGAAACTTTTGCACCTGTTTCTAGACTTGAAGCCATAAGAATGTTTCTTGCTTTTTCTAGTTTTCGAAAATTCAAAGTATATCAAATGGATGTAAAATCAGCATTTCTTAATGGAGATTTAGAAGAAGAAGTTTATATTGAGAAACTAGAAGGATTAATTCTAGGAAATGATGCAAAACTTGTCTGCAAGCTCAGAAAGGCTCTTTATGGACTGAAACAAGCTCGAAGGGCTTGGTATTATCGCCTTGACAAATATCTACAACAACAAGGGTTCGCAAAAGGTTTTGCAAACAGTAACTTATATACAAAGATTGAAAATGATAAACTGCTAATTATTGTTGTTTATGTTGATGATATCATCTTTGGTAGCAATGAAGAATCTATGAGTTAGAACTTTGCCTTGGTTATGCAGCAAGAATTTGAAATGTCCTTACTTGGTGAACATACTTATTTTCTTGGTCTACAAGTACAACAAAGAAAAGATGGCATTTTTCTTTCACAAACTAAATATCTCAAGCGGATTCTGAAGAAATATGGAATAAAAGATTCTAAACTAGTATGTAATCCAATGGTAACAGGATACAGTCTCAGTTCTAATGATGAATCACCTGCAGTGAACCAACCAGCATACAGATCTATGATTGGAAGTCTTCTTTATCTAACAAGTACCAGACCTGATATCATGCATGCAGTAGGAATTGTTGGAAGGTTCCAAGCAAATCCAAAGGAATCACATCTTCACGCAGTAAAAAGAATATTCAAATATCTTCAAAGAATTAGGACTTTGGTCTATGGTATCCTAAAGATACAGATCTTACTCTTCATGCATATTGATCAGGAGCTCAGGACCAAGTGCCGTAAAATGGTCAAAAATGAAAGTTCTTAGAACTAGCTTGCACCTAAACAATCGGATAGAGCTCGTCTTCCTAATTATGGTGTCGTGAACGGTTCGGAAAACGGTCGTCGTATGAGAAAGTTATGCCAAAAAGAAGAATTGCCCAATAACATTGAAATTTTGAATTTTTTCAAAAAAATTTAAAAGAGAATATTCCACAGAGTATTCATTTGAATATTCTGTTCTGGGCAACGAATGGTAGGCTGTCACGTGGCAAGCCTGGAGGCCACCACGTGGCCAAGGTGACATCAGCACTTTGGGTGCATGTTTAAAATTTTGGTCAAATTGTGGTTTGAACCCGCGACCTCCTTACCACAAGCCATACGTCTTGCCACTGGACCATGGCGGAAGGACTTGGGATGAGAGCGGCAGAATTTTTTTATGAATTTTAAACTTCATTTGGGCGGGGCCCGAAATGGGCCAGCCCCTAAGGGCCAGCTCCTTATACACGTGACCAACATGCCCAAAATCGTGGGCCTAAACCCTTAACCGCTGGCGCGAACTCCAATGCGAACCACCAGCCCGAGATTTCCGGTCACATGCGGATTTATTGGCAGTTAACTGACAGTCAAGTTGGCATAGCATTCCAAAAATGGCGGAATTACCTATTTGTCGGGGTTATCTGGCAGTTAGCTAGTTTTAACTGGAGTTTTTCTAGGGCAGACTGGAGAAACTTTAATGAGCCATAACTTTGGCTAGGAAAGTCCCTTTTGGACAAATTTTTTTTTGATTTTGGGGCTCTTCGACCTTCTGAAGCCATTGGCAAAGGTTTCACAGCCATCGAAGGTCATTTGTATGTGGTTTTTCTTCGTGGAAATTCCAGGAGCCACTAAGGTCATATCAGTTTGGGAGTTGCATTGGGATGTGTGCAGTCATTGAATGTGGAACAAAGGTCATTCCTGAAGGATTTCATCATTCTGAATCCATTTCTACAGCTCATTTTTCTTGTTGAGGCATTCTTGTCACTGTTTAGCTTTAGGGAAGCTTTTAGGGCCACTAGGGCCATTTCAGTGATTGAGCTGTGCTGGGCTAGGTTCATCTATTTGAGGTGAAACAAAAGCCTATTTCTGCTGTAAGGAACCTTTTGAATCCAATGAAGGTGTTTTCAGAAGCATTTGGAGACTTCTAAAGGCCGAGATGCTGAAGAGAAGTTTCAGGCAGCCTAGAGCCATCCATGGGAGAAGGCCTAGATTAGGGATGCAGTGCTCATTTTGAGCAAATGAACAGTCATTTGTTTATGTCAGATATGTGCTGGAGACATTAGCAGAGGTTTCAAAGACATTTGAAGAATTCTGAAGGATTTTGCGCCATTAAGAAGCTCAGGGAAGCTTAGTGCACCTACTGAAGGAATCAAGTCCAAGGGAGCCTAGATCTGCGTGCACAAAGTTGACAGCCATGACAGGGATGTATATGGTTTTTCTAAACCCATAGGTTCAATCAGTAACCTTTTGGAGTTGAGTGTGGAACTTGTAAAAGGAATTCAAGCCATAATCCCAAAGATCCAAGTTTAGTTGACTAGAGCTCACAGGAGACATAGCCCACGAGATTGGGGTGAACTCCTTATGAAATTTGTTGTTATGTGTGACTTTATTTGCGGCCTTATATGTCTGATATATATGTCTAATATCAGCTAAAACAAATCAAGTTAAAACACATAAACAAAAGAAAAGGCATAAACCTCTTAAACATGTATGTTTACTGAATTGAATACCTTGCTAAGCATTTACAATTAGTTTAAAATTCAGATCACATATACAAATGCAGATTGGGCAGGAAATGTTGATGATCGAAAAAGCACTAGTGGAGGTGCATTCTATATGGGATCACAGTTAGTGTCTTCCTTCAACAAGAAACAAAGTTTGATTGCCTTATCTACAGTTGAAGCAGAATATGTAGCTGTTGCATCTTGCTGCACACACCTACTTTAGATGATGTAAACATTACAAGACATTCAAATCACATGTACTCCACCCATCTCCATTCTATGTCATAATACAAGTGTCATCACTATTTTGAAAAATCCATTTATGCACTCCAAGACCAAGCACATACCCATTAAGTACCATTTTCTACGAGAAAAAGTGTTCAAACAAAAGGTTAAATTGGAGTACGTCCCCTCCAAAGAACAGGTTGTTGATATATCCACCAAACTGCTTCCCAAAGAAACATTTGAATATCTCAGAAAAAAGTTGGGAGTAGTTTCAGCATCATCCTGTTGTTAAATCCAGCTTTTTAGAGGAAGGTTCATATACATGGTTTTCATGAAGGCTAGTCACGTATATACGTGAGTTTCTATGGATACAGGAGCATATATGTTTTTCTGATAGAAAAATAGTTGGTCAAACTCTGATATGGGTGCTCAGTCTGATATTGATGATTACAGTTTGCAGATATTCTTTGTTCATTGATTTTTATCTAACTGATGAAGATGCCTTGATGAATAATTTGTTAGCAATGCACAGGTAGCACAGGCTCAGGGGGAGCATTAGCCTTCACAAAAATTTTGCATTGTTGGCATTATGGTTGCTGACTTCTATTATGGTTTAGATATTTATATCAATTGTTGCATACGTCATGTATAGATCTAGGGTGTTATATGTCTCGTTCTGGCATAGTCTATTTTTTAAGTCCTATTGGACATATGATGTAATTTGTATCCCCACTATGCATGGTATGGATGATGTAATAATTGTTGTATTTCAGTCATGTATAAACAATTGGTATATCCCCACTTGGTTGGGTGGATGAGTCAAATTTGGTGTATCCCCGCTTGGTTGGGTGATTGATGTATGTTGAGTCATTGGTTGTAGGGAGGTCATACTCACTTAGTTGAGTTATAGAGTCATGTTATTCTTTTGAAACATATCTTTGCACACTCTACATGTACTAAGGGGTATCATGAACATCATAGTGTATCTCAAAGGGGGAGAATATCTTGGTCTGCCCTTTTCCCTTGATGTCAAAGGGGTAGAATATTTTGGTGTTGTTTGATATCTCTAATAGTTTGTACAGCTTGTAGTAATAAACAACAATATGGTTGCCATCAAGTCCAATGGGGGATATTGTTGGCATTATGATATAGGTGTTGTCCTTGGTGGAAACTCACTCACAAGTCCGCTCAGATTTGGTAAAAGGAAACTCACATTGTAATAGGTCAATTCAAATGTAACAGGGCATTGGTACAGAAGAACGGGAAGTTGGAACAAAGGTCTACTAATTAGAATCAAGAAGTTGAAGGAAAAGAATGTTTTCATATAGTTTAAGCTGTATACGTAGGTTCACCTTGTAAAAACATCGTATACATGCAGGTTCACATAAAAAAAAGAGTGTATACGTATGCACACACTTTAACAAGAAGAAAAGCATGTATGGCTTGAAAACTCAAGGAAATTCAAGAGTAAAGGATACCAAGGGTCAATACCATGGTATTAGCCCACAATATTGAGCGAAGTAACAACTGTTTGATCCTATCCAAGAATACCACAAGTCCTAAGTGTGGTTTTGGTCTAAGGTATTCAGGAAGGCGAAAACTATATAAGGAGGATAAGATCAAAGGGCCAAGTGTGCAAGTGAAGGGTTTTCTCAGGAATACTTGTATTTGAAGTATATTTGATGTTGCAGGGGCTATGATTATGATATAATCTGAAATATATTATGCACCTTGAATTCAATGTTGGATCAAGATCATGAGACCTTAAATGAATTATCATTGAATGATGTGATATTGGTTGTGCTAGATCTGATTGCTTACACATGTTTTATTCTTTAAATGTCATGATCTAGGTATGTCTAAAGTGTAGAATAGTAGCGAAGTTGTGAGTTAATATTTGCAGGTCTATACGTTGGTTTGCCTTGGTAAAGGTTCGTGTACACGTAGGTTCGACTCTTCCAAATAGCGTATTCAAAGGAAAAGCCTATTGTTTAGAAATCACTGATCTAATGATCACTGTTGTTGTTTTAATGTTGTCCTTCAATGAAGTCTTCTTGGATCTGAATGTAAAACTAAATGCATAAGGAGCTTGTGTCTGATTGAAACAATGTAAACTTTGAAACGGGAACTGATACTGTTACCCGTTTCGTAGAGATAGCAAAAAAATGACCCGATTTTCAAAAGTGGTGATGCAGAATACACATGTTTTTTTTTAGAACATGGTTTTTGGAACTTTAATTTTTTTTCATGTTCAAGGATGAAATCAAGTTTTAGAATGGTAATGATTTTCATGCTGATTTTAAAAAGTGAGTATTCTGCATCACACCTTTTTTTTAAAGACCTATTTTTTGACTTTTAATTTTCTAGTGTGTTGAATGTGAAAAATTATTTTCTAAATTTGATAGTTTTTGAAGTCGTCATCTTATTCATATTTTCTTGTTCTCTATCTTAATTTTTTTTTTTTTTTAGGGGGGGTTTTATTGTTTTGCGTTT
>APFE030666179.1:30268-50860 GCA_000404065.3 Pinus taeda
TTCAAAATTGGCCCCTAAAAAAAAAAAACATCGTTCCAGTATACACACTTTTCGTTTTTAGCACTGTTTTTGATGTTTTTTTGGGGTTTTTGGGCCAGAGTTCCCATTTTGAGTTTATAGTTCCCGTTTCAAAGTTTACATTGTTTTGATTGATTGACTAAGTGAGAAGGGTTATCTTTGATTTTGACTGTCTAGATCTCTGCAAATTGACAATAGATGTTCATAATATTATTGGTTGGTAGAGATCTAATTCAGAAGTTGTTATGATTCAGTAGTTCTAAAGGCATACGCAGGTTTTGTTAAAGGAAGTAGAGTATAAACACAGGTTGGGTTCAGTAAAGTAGTGTATGCATTCTCATGTATGATTTTTGAGGTTGCAGCTGGTTCTAAATGATGATGCAGGTTTCTGGGTTCGTTCTGGTGACAGTGATCTGATTGTTCAAATTAACTGATTGTTGGTTGATGCAGTTTGAGTTTCAAAGTTTCTAATGGGTCCAGTATGAAAATTTTATGAAACGAGGCCTTCATATTATATTTTTGTGTACCAGGAGCATCCAGTCTGCAATTTAATGAAACGTGGTCCTTGGAGGAAGTGAGAAGGTCGTAGCCTTCTGTAGGTCGGTGCCTACATACTAGTAAACACATCGGCTAGTGCAAGAGCTAGGGGGTTGTATCTCCCTTCCAGTGGAAGCTAGAAAATGAGAGAAGGTTGTAGCCTTCTGCAAGTTGGTGCCTACGTACTGGTATGAGTCTGCACTAGTACAAGATTGTAAAAAAAAAAATATTTATATTAAAAGAAGACAGAGATGACAACAGCAAGTGGTTTTTCTCCTGCATTGGGTTTCCACCTTAAATCTTGGTGTTCATGTGTGCTGTTTATGTGTGATGGTTTATTATGTTATTCCTACACATAGTTATTGTCTAATAAAATACTGATGCACTGATTAAAGATCAACACATGATAAATTGACTAAATCATAAGTTCTCTGGGTATACACTGGTTTCCTTAATCACAGTTGTGTACAAACGCAAGTTCACTTCATTGAAGTAGCGTGTATAAATTTGCTTGGGAATTGAAAAGTTATTGAATTGTAAATACTGATTCACCCCCCCTCTCAGTATTATTTTCAACATCTGCTACATCAAGTTGCACAAAGCCTATCAAAATGCACGAGGTAAATATTAGCACCGAGGATATTCCCAAGTTCGTGGTGATCAAATATTTTTGGGATGAAGAGATTGTTGGAAATATCTCCAACATACTATGCAAATACCCAGACTTGTTCCCCAACAATTATGTGGAGATAAAGGGTATAGTGGGTGAGTTAGGGGATATGGAAATAAGTTTGAAGCTAGGTGTGAAGCTAGTACATCAAATGACCTACTGCCTTAATGCCATTTATTAGCAAAAAATGAGGGAGGAGCTTGACAAAATGTTGAGAGTGGGTATCAATGAACCTATCAAAGATTCAAATTTGATCAATATAATGGTGGTGTAGCTAAATAAGACAAGTGGAATTTAGATTTTTGTTAACTTAGGAAAGTTAAACAATGCATGTGTACAAAATACATTCCCCACCCATTTGCAAAGGAGGTCTTGGAGAATGTTAGAGATCAGGAAGCCTATTCATTTACTGATGGGTCCTCTAGGTACCATCATATTATAATTCCTAAGGAGGATCATCATAACACCACATGTTTGACAAAGTGGGGCTTGTTTCATTAGAATGTAAAGTCATTCAAGTTAAATAATGTAGCAATAGTATTTCCTGAGTGGTAGTGGTAGCTTTTAAAGAATTTACTCATATGTTTTTGGAAGTTTACCTCAATGAGTGAATTATTTTTATCCTTCTCCTTAATTATATTGAAGCTCTATGACTTATGAGGGATAGGTGTAGGCAGACGCAGATTTCCCTCAATTTGAAGAAGTGTATTTTCTGCTTGTCGATGGGAATTATTCTTGGACATATTGTTTGTAAGAAAGGATTTCTCATTGATCTAACAAAGATCTTGGTGATAATGAACCTTTTGCTTCTAACATCAGTGCAATAGTTGTGTGTGATAGTAGGACATATGACGTTTTATAGAAATTTCATGCGCATATATAAGCAGATCACTGCATCATTAGATAGGTTGCTAAAAAATAATTTTAAGTTTGAATGGACCATGAAGTGCAACTAGGCTTTGTATACACTAAAAGAAAAATTAGTATTTGCATTGGTCCTACTGGTCTCGGATTAGAGAAAGGAATTGCATGTTCATGTGGATGCCTTAGAAATAGCAATAGGAGCAATGCTAGCACAACCAAGGGAATTCAAAATAGGTAGTCCAATCACATTTTCCAACATAAATTTATCTACAATAGAGTAGAACTATAGCACGAAGGAGCATGAATGTTTGGCCATGGTATATTTATTAGTTGGGTTCCTACTTCAAGCTATATACAAATCATTCTACACTGAGATACCTCATCAACAAGACATTGTTTGGAGGAAGATATGTAGATGGTTGTTTTTATTCCAAGAGTATGGTTTTGAAGTAATTTTCAACCTTATTACGCTGAATGTAGGGCCTTGTGACTTGTCGCAGATATGTTCCTGGGAAGAAGAAAAGAATGGTAATGATAGCTTACAAGATGCACAATTATTTCATGTGAAGATGGTGGACAGTCTTTTTTTTGAAATTATTTAGTTTCTCACTATAGGGATGGCACCATATGAGTATATAGATGTGCAAAAAAAAGTATTTAGTATTCTAGGTTACCGAATATCAGCTTATCACAAGATGTTTGTATAAACTAGGAACATATGGAATACTCTGCAAATGTGTACTAGAGAACAAGAGGCCTACCATACTAACAAAAGCACATGAAGTTATGGCCATAGGACATTACATAGGGAAGAAAACCACACAGAAGGTTTTGTGTGTACACTTATTGTGGCCAACTATTTATAGGGATGCGAAGGAATTTTTTCATAGACGTGATGCATGTCAAAGAGGTTGTAGACCTTCACATCAAGATGGATGTTGCTCAACCCATAGCTGAACTTACAGTTGTTTGAGAATAAGGACATTGATTACATAAGCCTAACCAATTTTCTATAGAAGAGTATTGGGCCACGATACATCATTACCATGATGGATTATTTAACCAAATGGGCCGAGGTAGTACCTGTTAGAGATTGTAATGTGAATATCACTGCTAAGATTTTATTTGAAAATGTTGTTATACACTTTAGATGCCACAAGATTTAGATTAGTGATCAAGGAACTCATTTCCTGAATTGGGTTATCAAAGATCTAACTGAGGAGTTCTAGACATACCATCAAAAGAGTATGCCTTATCATCCATAGGAAAATGACACCCTAGAGGCCTTTAACAAAATATTGGAAACTACAATGACAAAAGTTTGTAATGTGAACACAGAGATGATTGGGACTTAAGAATCCCAATTGTTTTATGGGTATACTGGACCATATCGAAGACGCTCAATGTTCAAACACCTTTATGACTAGCATATGGATATGAAGTGGCCATGCTTATGGAGTTCATAGTTCCAATTCTTTGTATTGCTACAATGTCAAGGATAACAGATTCCAATGCAGTTGAACATTGACTTGCAGAGCTACTGCAATTGGAAGATGGCTGCTTATAGCAGGATTTCTACAAAATCTATAAAAATCTAGGGAAAATGCGTGGCATGATCACCATATCAAGAAAAAATAGTTATAATTTGGTGATATAGTGCTAGTTCATGATAACAAGTTTTTTAAGCACCTCGAGAAGTTCCAAATTCACTAGTGTGTTCATTATATTGTTCGTTATGTCGTAGAGGCTGGGGCAGTTCAATTGGAAAAGTGAATGGGAAAACCCTCGATGAACTTGCAAATGGGAGTAAGTTGAATGTGTATAGAGACAATCACTCCTTGACCCAAGGATGAAATGTATTAGATTAAAAATGTAAAAGCTTTATATTATGACATTATCTTTGTTTGTAGGTAGAAGCTGCATTGTGGAGACAGTGGGGAAGCAGTGTGATAGACCTGGAAAATTATATATTTCCTATCATGGTAAAGGGTTAATGCACCACAAACTAGAACACCAAACAATAAGAGTACCAACAACTGAAGGGGTGTGTGATGATGATGAAGATTGACACTATGGATTACACCTGGTAGCCAATAATGGTAACAAAGAAGAAAAAAGTGTAGCAAATGACACAGTAAGAAGCATGTGACACCCACATGGATTGGAAAGCATGGTGTTCAATGAAAAAAAAGGAAATATCGTTAATTAAATCAAATATGATCCAGATTAGCGGCTCTATCAAAAAGTTTATTTCAATGAATTCCAACTTGGCAAGAACCAAAAACGACATTCCCATCTAACGGTCTACAACGCGTGAAGTATGACAAAGGGTGTACCCATGATCACCCATTAGCTAATACAACTAGAAATACACACCAAGCATATAATTCATCAATAATTTTTATTTCAATTTCAATTTCAACGATCTTTCAAGTGTAGAGCTGATTTGAGATTAGAGTGTCATTTGCATTCCAAAGCCTAGATTTTTACTTTCAAAGCCTAGTTTTGTTCCCAAAGTAGTCTCATAATGACATCCTCATTGGTCCCAAAGAAGTCAAGATCTAAGGAAGTTGGAAGCAAGCTCGTTCCCTAGACTATGGCCAAGCCAAAGGTTTTTATGCTTATGGAGACAAAGTATAAATTGATTATAGCTTCAACTGCAAAGGAAGTCATCAAAGAAGGGGAGATGTTGGGCATGGTAGATAAGCTAAAGTACAATGACCATGATGTGTGTTATCTTAAGAATTTCTCAAAATTTTCCCAGGAGCACTACACATAGATAACTTAATAGCCAAGGAAACCAATGATGGTCAAGGTGCAGCTATGGGTAGCTGGACTAGAGAAATCGGGGATTTTGAACCTATTTGACATCCTTTGCTTCATTTTGAAGTAACGAAATGAATATTTGTGTTAAATTTTTGTTGAGCTACGTGGATGGGAAATTTTTATCACTCAATGAGCCCATCGATATTGAAACCAAACTAATTTCAGGAATTAAAGGGCTCCCCTCATATGGTGAGGGCCCAGAGCCACTATTTGAAAAAGGAATGAGAAAACAATGGCCATAGAAGTGGAAGAAAAATTCAACATAGGATATGGGAAGCATGGATTTCAAATATCTATTATTGATTAGGATGGTGTGCAGTTCTCCAACAAGTTGATGGCTTCAAAACTATTGAGGAAGTGCAGGAAAGACTAGTTTCTATTAGTTGTGGTCATTGCTACTACAAAGTGCATGGAAGGAGAGAAAATGAAATTGGCTACCTTCATGTTAAACTAGTTCATGCACGACTGCATTAGCGCATAAGAAAATAATACAATCTTCCACTACTCGTGGTTGTCGATCTTGATCACAAGTACCACATGGTAAATTCCAAAGGATGTCACCTTTCCTACCATGAACAAGAATGAATTCATCACACCCAGGTTTATTACTTTGTGGTTCACTACAAATAAAAAGAAACAATGACATAATAATTTTATTTTCTGGTATAGAGAATGCTAGCTTATGGACCTACGGTGCACTTCTATGCCACTCCAAAGTTCATGTACGTATAGGCCAATGAAAAACTAGATGTAAAATGGCAACAATGTAGTTATAAACATGATGAAAATATTGTGTCACAACTCGTCAACGAGTCGCCAGAGGAGTGAAGAGTACCAGTTGTTGGGAAAAATACTAAGAGGGGGGTTGAATTAGTATTTTAAGAACTTAAAATAAAAAAATTCTTGTCTGAAATGTATACGTGACTTTACTGAACCCAACTAGCGTATGTACGTGACTGTTGTAAAAGAAACTGGCGTATGCTTAGTAAACTTGTAAAACAATGAATTCTTTATCTGTTAAACTTGAACCAGAATGTAAGAGATTTAGCAGGAATTTGATAACCAGTAAACAGGTGCAATAAGAATAGAATAAAATATGATACATAAGAAACACACATGAACACCAAGATTTAAGGTGGAAAACCAATGTGGCAGAAAACCGCCACTGTTGTCGTCTCAGTCTTCAAACTTATTAATATCAAAAATTCTTACATTCTTGTACTGGTGCAGACTCATACCAGTGTGCATGCACCCACCTAATGAAGGCTACAACCTTCACTCATTCCAACTCCTACTAAAAGGGAGCTTCAACTCCCTGATCTAATTACCAGCTACTACTGGCACGAAGCTTCGACTTCCTCACTGAAGGCTCCAACCCTTAGTAACATCCCTGGACCACGTTTCATAATTTTTCACATTGAATCCACCTGCTTTAATACATCACAACTTGTAGAAGGAAACATCAACTTAATTCAAAAAGAACGGTGTGATCATTGTAACCAAAACACATAACTAAACTCAAAATACTGCATCAACACACAAAATCAACTCCAACCCCGGTCATTCATATTCCAAAGTGTATACGCTAATTCACTTAAGGCAACCCATGTGTATATGCACTTTTCTGTAGAGAAACCTGCATACAAATCTTAATATACTAAAAAATGAAAACTTGTAATTTTGAATCAGACACAAAGTTGACCAGAGATATTCTGAAATATTTTGTTTGCTTATAGAACCATCATACAATCAGCAACATCAATAATATTTTCAACCAATCAACATGTAACCAAATTCAACTTCATCATTCAATCAGTTCTACTTCAAACATTATCACTCAACCCAAATCAACATGGGGACATCATTGATAGACAACAGAGATATAATAGCAGTGATCAGGTTGATCAATCATTTATGAACAGAAACCCTTCCTTTATATGCACAAATTTGAATAAATGAACCCACATGTATACCCGACTTCACTGAGACCAACCTGCATACAGATCTACAAAAATGAACAGAAACCCTTCCTTTATGTACTCAATTTGGAAGAAACGAACCCGTGTGTATACGTGACCTCACAGATACCAACCTACATATAGATCTACAAATTTTGACCTAAAATTTTGTAGATCTTCATAAATTCAGAAAGACCCTTATTATAATATTCAAAGATAAAATCATGTGTCAATACTTAGATCTAGTCAATCGGTGAGCATATCATACAATGGAAAATCATTTCAAGTCTCATGTCCTGAACCATCATTGAATTCATCAGTGCATAATTATTTCAGATTTATGTGACAACTATGGCCCTTACAATGAAAATATACTTAAGATTGAGGTATTCATAAAAAACCCTTTCACATGCACATTTAGCACTTTTACCTTCACCTCCTTATATAGTTTAGCCTTTTTCAATACCACAGGTCAAAACCATACTCCATCTAATGGTTTTCTTTGACAGGATCAATATCTATTGTCGTGCTCATTACTATGGGCCAATACCATGGTAAATACACCTAGTATTTAGAATACCATGGTGCAAAAACCATACGGCACTTTGTTTCACCAAACCTGCGTGTATACACGACTTGGCCTTGATGAACCCATGTATAGATCTTCAAATATTCACCTTTATCAAGATTTTGATTTTGATCTATAAACCTTTGTCCCATCATTTTTTTATTTTGTTCCATCACTTTGTCATCTCTGAACGGACATGTGGATTTGTCTAGTTACCATATAATTGTTCTGTTACAAGTTAGTTGCCATCAAGGACAACACATGCATCATAATGCCAACAATCTCCCCCTTTGGACTTGATGGAAACCATGTTGGTGTTGATCACATCAACCTGTAGAAACATGTTAGATACATCAAATAACCATTATTCAAACACCAAGATACTCTCCCCCTTTGACATCAAGAGAAAAGGGTGGACCAAAGCTCCCCCTTTGGATCTGATTTGCACTATAATGTCCATGCTCCCCCTGAGCACATGTTGAACCTTCAGAAAGATTTTCAAATGAAGAACATGGCTTTATAACTCAACTGAGTATGACCTTCCTATCACCAAGGACTCATACTTACATCAATCACCCAACCAAGTGGGGATACATATTTGACTCAACTATCCAACCAAGTGGGATTACATTTTTTGACACTACCACCCAACCAAGTGGATTACATATTTGACATGACCTCAAAATTCCATACATGACTAAATATGAAAATTATTACGTCATAGGTCTCCACATGACTTTTACATCAAATGACATACATGACATTAATAACTGAGACCAAAAGATCTTTAATAGTAGGATAATTTAGCAACCATAATGCCAACAATGCATTATATTCTGTAAGGCTAATGCTACCCTTGAACCTGTGCTACTTTTTCATTGTCAATAACTCATTCATCAATTCATCTTCATCAATCAGATAAATATCAATGAGAAAAACATAACTCAATACCATATTAGCAAACTATACCCATCAACACCAGACTAAGAAAAATCAAATCATAGCTGTCAATAGCATGTCAGAGGTTGATCTTGAGTCTGTCCCACTGTTTTTATATCAAAGAAAAACATACGTGATTGTCTGCAAAGAAACTCGCATATATACGCGACTATACTTCATGAAACCCGCGTATAGAAAGCAACCTTCTGAATTTTTCACCTATAGACTGAGTAGACTAGATTAACAGCAAAAGGATGCAAAGTAACTCCCAGTTTCTATCTGAGATATTCAAATGCTTCTCTGGGAAGAGGTTTAGTAAATATATCAACAACTTGTTCTTTGGAGGGAACATACTCCAATTTAACTTTTTTCTCAAGCACTTGTTCTTGTAGAAAATGATACTTAATAGGAATATGATTGGTCTTGGAGTGCATAACATAATTTTTTGAAATACTAATAGCACTTGTATTATCACATAGGATGGAGATGGGTGGAGGACATTTGATTTGTATATCTTGTAATGTTTGCATCATCTAGAGAAGTTGTGTGCAACAAGATGCAACAACCACATATTTTTCTTATGTTGTAGATAAGGCAATGGAACTTTGTTTCTTTCTAAACCAAGATACCAATCGGGGCCCCGTGTAAAATGCACCTCCACTAGTTATTTTTCGTTCATCAACATTTCCAATCCAATCCGCATCTATGTATGCATGAAGGGTAATATTTTCATATTTAGGATACCATAGACCGAAGTCTTGGGTTCCTTGGAGATATTTGAATATTCTCTTTACTCCCTGAAGATGTGACTCCTTTGGATTGGCTTGGAAACGTCGAACAATCCCAATTCCACGCATGATATCTGGTCTGGTGCCTGTTAAATAAATAATACTTCCAATCATAGACCTATACTCGGGTTGGTTTACTGCAGGAGAATCATCATTAGAAATGAGACTACATCTTGTCATCATGGGAGTACATACAGGTTTGCAATCTTCCATCCCATACTTCTGCAAAATCTTCTTGAGATATTTTTTTTGTGAGAGAAAGATGTCATCTTTTGCTTGTTGCACTTGTAGACTAAGAAAATAGGTTAGTTCCCCAAGTAAATACATTTCAAATTATTGCTACTAATAGAACCAAAGTTTTGACTCAAAGATGATATCATCAACATAAGCAACAATAATTAGCAGTTTATCACCCTCAAATTTTGTGTACAAGTTTTTATCTGCGGATCCTTTGTGAAACCTTGTTTTTCAAGATATTTGTCAAGAAGATAATACCATGCCAGTGGAGCTTGTTTTAGTTGATATAAACCCTTTTTGAGTTCGCATACAAGGTTTTCATAATTCCCTAAAATGAATCCTTCTAGTTGTTCAATATATACTTCTTCTTCTAGATCTCCATTAAGGAAAGAAGATTTTACATCCATTTGATAAACTTTGAAATTTCCAAAACTTGAAAATGCAAGAAACATTCTTATGTCTTCAAGTATGGCTACTGGTGCAAATGTTTCTTCAAATTCTATACCTTCTTGTTGAGCATAACCCTTACAAACAATTCTATATTTTCTCCTATGACCTCTCCATTTTCATTCAACTTATTTTTGAATATCCATTTTGTCCCAATAACATTTTTATCATGAGGCCTTGGAACCAATTGATCCCAAATATCATCCTTTTCAATTTGATCAAGTTCTTCATTCATGGTCTTAACCCAACATTCATCTTTACTAGCTTGATTTACCTTTTGTGGTTCAATGGTGGATAATAAATCTAGATAACTAGAAGATCCTACAAGGGTTCTTCTTGTTTATAACCCAGATTCATTTTCTCCTATAATTTGAGTTTCTCGATGATTCTTTTAAACATACCTAGATGGAGCCTTTTCTTTGCGTGATGTGTCTTCTTCTGATGCTTCATTAATTTCTTCTTCTATATCATTGTGATTTGATGTGGGAAAGCATTCATCATCATCTTTTGTTGATGTTACCGTTTTGGGACCTGTGCATGCTTCATCAATCACAACAACAATGCATTCAACAATTTTCCTAAGTCTCTTATTGTAACATTTGTATCCTTTACTTCTAGATGAGTAACCAAGAAGTATTCCTTCATATGCTCTAGCTTCAAACTTAGCAAGTTTTTCATCATTATTTTTTGATGAAACATTTGCTTCCAAAAACTCTAAAATGCTTTACAGTGGGAGGCTTACCATACCAAAGTTCATACAGAGTTTTATCACTATTCACATGAACATGAGCCTTGTTGAGAATATTTACTGCAGTATGTGCAACTTCACCCCAGAAGGTGTTAGGAGTTCCAAACTCATAAAGCATAGCACGATCCATTTGTTGAATAGTTATATTCATTCTTTCTGCCACACCATTTTGTTGAGGAGTTTTAGCTACATAAAATTGTCTTTTTATGCCATGTTATTCAAAGAAATCAAAGAATTCATCTGATATGTATTCTCCTCCTCTGTCAAATTTGAGACAATTGATTTTTAGATCTAATTCATTTTCAACTAATGCTTTGAAGACTTTAAATTTATCAAATGCTTCATCTTTGTGTTTCAATAAACTGATCCAACACATTCTAGAAAAGTCATCAATGAATAAGATATAGTATTGTGCTCCACGAGGTGACTTTTTCTTTACTAGTCCACACAAATCAGTCTGTATAATTTCAAGAGGCATACATGCTAATCCTTCTTTGGCATTGAATTGAACTCTGATTTTCTTAGCAAATTGACATGACCTACATATGGTACTTTCTAGTATGGTGATGTTGGGTAGATCACGAACAGCTTTGAGCCTGCTTGATTTTTTTATTTGAGAGAAGCTTAGATGTCCCAACCTTCTGTGCCATAACCAGTTTTACTCTGCCTTGCCTAGGTAACATTATTCTTGGCCACCTTTCAATATATATAGATTGCTAGGGGTTCTTGTTCCTTTTATTATGGTTTTTACTATGTCAAGTTCACGAACCACACATTCTTTTGATCGAAATACCACCTCATTTCCTTGGTCAAACATTTGGCTAACACTCAACAAGTTATGCTTTAATCCATCAACGTACATAACATTACCAACTTTAACCTTTTCTTTTAGAAAAATAGAACCTTTACCCTTAATAACAGTAGGTGGGTCATTTCCAAAAGTGATATTCTTTTCATTCTCTAAAGCATTGTATGAAATAAGTTTGCCTTTATCACATTTCATGTGTTTTGAGCATCCGTTATCAATGTACCGTTGATTTTCTTGTCCTTCTGCAAACAATTCTATGCCAACAACTTTCAGACTGTAACTCCTTCCTTTTCCCTACCTTAGAATTTGTTGATATTTTCGCCTTTTGAGATGTTCGTTGTAAATTGTTTGTGCATTCAGATTCTTCATGTCGAAATTTATTGCAAAATGAGCATTCAATTTCATCTATAAGAGGTGAGATGTTATTATAAGTTTTCTTCTTGACTCTTGTCTCATTCCTTTGTTTTCTTTCTTCTCTAGTCATGATGGTTTTGTATGCAACACATTGAGCAGCCTTATGACCAAAATTATGACATGGGAAACATTGTCCATTAAAGAAGAAATTTATGTGATCATAGAATCTTCTGGTGTTGTTCATCCTTGGATTGGAGTGAATATGATTTACCTGTGGAATGTCTTTATTCTTTTTTTGAGGACTGAAGCTTTGTTGACTAGTTTCTGTTGCATTACTAAAGCTTTGCTGACTTTTTTTTGCTGCATTAATGAATCTTTGCTAACTTCTTTTTGTTGCATTTAGATAGCTTTCGGTGGTGGTTGAAGACGTTTCCATTTGAGATGTTTCCCCAGTGTATCCAAGACCTGTCTTAATAAGAGGAGAGCGATGTACCTTGATAATTTCATCTAACGTTTCAGATCATTTAGCAAATCTAAGATTCAGAGTTTTTATTTTCTCAAGTTCCTTTCTTAGACTTACTACTTCATATTCTAACTTCTCATTATGCTTTTCCTTTTCTATGAGTTGATGCTTCAATGTATATATGGCTACTTTGTTTTCTTCCAAGCAAATTTTGATATGAGTAATTTCTTCAAAGAAATATTTTTCCTCTAAATCATCCACAAATTTATCATTAGACTCATTAGTATTTTTCTCAAAAGCCATGAGCAATTTAAGATCTTGATCAGATTCTCCTTCTTCACTATTTAACAAGCCATCACTATCTTCATGAGTATAATAACTTCTTCTATTGTCCAACTACCTCCTATTACCTTTAGCAGTATCCTTTCCTTTGTCATGGTTGTCTTTATGGGGACATTTGGCAACATAATGACCAACTCTACCACAAGCAAAACATTTTAAGAGAAACTTACCTTTGAGCCTTTCGTTGCCGAGTTGAAGTTTCTTTACAAAGTTCACCTCATCTTCTTTTGATATATATCTTGATTCCTTGTGTTCTTCCTTTTCTTTTCCTTTTGCAAATGCTTTAAATGCGGCTTCTCTAACTTCTAAGGGGCCTCCTTTCCTCATTTCAAAAGCAGTCAAGATCCTATGAAGTTGAACAATAGTAAGAGTTTGCAGATCCTACTTCTCTTCAATGCCATACACTTTTGACTCGAATTTAGAAGTTAGAGATCTTAAGCTTTTCTCTATTAAAGTAGTGTCCTTTATTTCTTCACCCATATTTTTCATGCGATTTACAATCTCATCTATATGTAGAAAGAAACTAGTAATAATTTCATCATTATGCATTCTGAGAGTTTCATATTGAATTCCAAGAGTTTTGAGTTTAGCATTTTTAACCTTGGTATCGCCTTCATAGTTTTGAATGATTCTATCCCATATTTCTTTTGTTGTGTTTAAATGCATAACTTTTACAAATTATGTTTCTGTTAGACTTCCCAATAATGCATTAACAGCTTTGGCATTGGTTTTATTATCTTCTTTTCTGCTGCATCTGTGGGAACTGCGACTGGATATTGGTAACCTCCTTCCATAATTACCCAAACATCTGCTCCAAGGGACTGAAGATAGGATCCGGTTCCTGTCTTCCAATATATAAAATTATTTATGTTGAAGAGTGGTGGTCTGATAGATGTCGTTACGTCTTGATTGCTCATCTTGGGAGATCTTCCTTCAAGCAATCAAGCTTCTTTTGAAGGACATGCTCTGATACCAATTGTTGTGAAAAATATTCGGGGGGTGAATCGGTATTTTAAAAACTCACATAATAATTTTCTTTTCTGAAATGCATATGCGACTTTAGTAAAACCAACTAGCGTATGTATGCGACTGTTGTAAAAGAAACTAGTGTATGCTTAGTAAACTTGTAAAAAAGCTAATTATTTATTTGTTAAACTTTAACCAGAATGAAAGAGATTTATCAGCCATTTAATAAGTAAACAGGTGCAGTAAGAACAGAATAAAGTATCACACATAAGAAACAAACATGAATACCAATATTTAAGGTGGAAACCCAATATGGGAGAAAACCACCACTATTGTCATCTTAGTCTTCAAACTTATTAATATCAAAAACTTATTACATTCTTGTACTGGTGTAGACTCATACAAGTACGCAGCCACCCACCTGCTGAAGGCAACAACCTTCACTTGTTCTCCAGATTCTACTAGAAGGGAGCTCCAACCCCTTGATCTGATTACGAGCTACTACTGGCAGAAATCTTCGACTTCCTCACTGAAGGATCCAACCCTTGGCAACATCCGTGGACCATGTTTCATAATTTTTCACACTGAATCCATGTGCTTACATCACAACTTGTAGATCAACTGAACTAAACACCAACTTAATTCAAACATAACAGTGAGATCACTGTAACCAGAACACAGAACTGAACTCAGAATATTGCATCAACACATAGAATCAACTGCAACCCTAATCATTCATATGCCAAAATGTATACGCTACTTCACTTAAGGCAACCCACATGTATACGCGCTTTTCTATAGAGAAATCTGCGTACAGATCTTAATATACTGAAAACTTGTAATTTTGAATCAAATGCAAAGTTGACTAGAGATATTTTGAAATATTATGTTAGCTTATAGAACCATCACACAGTCAGCAGCATCAATAATATTTTCAACCAATCAACATGTAACCAAATTCAACTTCATCATTCAATCAATTCTAATTCAGACATTATCACTCAACCCAGATCAACATGAGGACATCATTGAAGACAATAGAGATACATCAACACTGATCAGATTGATCAGTCATTTATGAACATAAAACCTTCCTTTATATACGCTACTTTGAAGAAACAAATCTACATGTATACGTGACTTCACTGAGACCAACCTGCATATAGATCTGCAAAAATGAACAGAAATCCTTCCTTTATGTACGTGACTTGGAAGAAATGAACCCGCATGTATACAGGATGTCACCGAGACCAACCTGCGTATGAATCTGCAAATTTTGACCTAAAATTGTGCAGCTCTTCAGAACTTCAGAAAGACCCAAATCATAATATTCAGAGGTAAAAACATGCGTCAATACTTAGATCTAGTCAATCCATGAGTAGATCATACAATGGAAAGTCATTTTAGGTCTCATGATCTTGATCCATCATTTTATTCATCGGTGCATAATTATTTTAGATCTATGTGAAAACTATGGCCCTTACAATGAAAATATACTTCAAATTGAAGTATTCATAAAAAAACCCTTTCACATGCAAACTTAGCACTTTGATCTTCACCTCCTTATATAGTTTAGCCTTTTCTAATACCACGGGTCAAAACCATACTCCAGCCAATGGTTTTCTTTGACAATATCAATATTCGTTGTTGTGCTCATTACTATGGCCCAATATCATGGTAAATACCCCTGGTATTTAGATTACCATGGTGCATAAACCATACGTGACTTTGCTTCACCAAACCTGCGTGTATACACAACTTGGCCTTGACTAACCCGCATATAGATGTTCAAATATTCACCTTTATCAAGCTTCTGATTTTGATCTGTAAACCTTTATCCCATCATTCTGTTATTTTTTTCCATCACTCTGTCACCTTTGAATTGACCTGTGAATTCATCTAGTTACCATATACTTGTTCTGTTACAAGTGAGTTGTGATCAAGGACAACACATGCATCATAATGCCAACACGATTACCTGAAGTATTAATGCCTGATGTGTTTGTCCTTGATAGAAAATAAGATGTCGAGGATGTCGATTCATAGATCGAGACAAATCCATAGGTTGTGTAGACTAATGGGAAACTAGGAGGGCAGAATACACCCAAACATAAACTCATCTGGAGTCTTTGCCAAAAGAACTAGAGAAACAACATGTTATCACCACCACAGGATGCAGAGTAAGAGGAGATAATTCTGGAATAAGAGAAGAACCAGGCCAATAGAATGGTGCAAGAAAAAGGATGAAAGCAAGTAAGTTGATGGGGTTTGACCCATTTTATCTAATGAATATTTGGAGAAGTTGGCCACCCAACTAAAGGAAATGACACAATAGTGAACTACACCACTAGTCAAAGCCATAGAGAAGGTATCAAAATATCAATAGGAGTCACACGACCACACACAACAAGAGTTGGAATAGTTGCACTAGATGATCAAAGCTTTGAGGGTGACAACTCCAATGCACCATGACCAATGGAAGTCACAAAGGAAACTAGTGCACACCTTACATCGGAGACTCAGCCAAAACTACTATAGCCCTCTATGAGATCCTCAGAACCACACACATTAGCCATGCCACTAGTCACGGAAAATTTTCTAGATATTAAAGTTCAATAGTGTCCACAATTGTTACCACGGGTAGACTTGATTATGTCGCAGTTACCAATGTCCATTTCAAATTCTTTACAACATTATATTGCACAAAATATCCAAGTTAGAGCACAAGCAATGACAACGGGCCTAGTCCAACTGACCATGAAACAATAAATGCTATAAGAAGCAGAATCTTAAATGGAAAAGGTGAGACACCAAGTGGAGGAACAAAAATAAGTTCACTGATGAACTATCAAAGGAATGTGCACTAAAATTCTTGAGGTAACCATGGAGGGAGATATTCCACCTATAAAAAAATAAAATAAAATAAAAAATCCAAGATAGAACAAGTTATTCATAGCCTAGAGGTGAAGTTGTAGGATTTATAGTTCCATATCAAGCCAACAACTCCACCTAAGGAAATTGAAAGTAGAAAAAGGGATCAAACCACATCCAAATATCTTGAAAATTCCTAAGAACTTGAAAACTAATGTACCCAACTTTATGTGGCGAGTATAGGTATATGACATAAACCACAAGATCATGATGAGAAACCCATATCAACAATAACCACAAAATAGATAGACATGGATCCATTAGGCTCAATAAGAGTCCCAAAAAGGCCAACAAATAGAGTAGATATTAGAAGGCTAAAATCCCATTGATAGTTAAGGTGCAACATAGTGTAGCCATCAGGAGATAACCATAAGCTCAAGGAAGACCACACTAATGGGATGAATAACTAGAAATATACACATGAAGCTTATTAAGAGTAAGAGGAATGTGTTGAAAGGAATACCTTTGATGAAAAAATGTTGTATATCTCCTTAGATGTCGGTGCCACCCAGGTTATTAGTGCCACCGTCATTAATATTATAATCAAACACTTAGACTTGACAACTACAATGCAGTCAATAATCAAGATGGAAAGAGAAAGAGAATATCAATTTGCACTTATGGAGGAATGCGATGAAATTTTGAGATCCTACAGTACATTAATGTTGATGTACAAGATAGGATTAGATCACCGCTATCCATTTGGATCTGGTTGAGACTAGGATCACATAGAAGCCAATAATTGGATTTCCACTAGTGCACCTATCTTGATGCAACTTACTATGATGAACCCTTAGGAATTATCGTACTATCAAGGGTTACAACCATTAGATATAATTCAAGTTTCAATGGAAGACTTGATCAACAAAGGGAGTGAAATCATGAATAGGTATTTGCAAGTAGAGTGGGCTTTGACACAATTGGAAATTGGAAATAGTGTGCTTTACAACTTGATGACACATTGGAAAATTTAGAAAATATTTAGCAAGAGAAGGGCACACTATAAGAGAAAGTAGAAGTAGTGGATGACAAGTTTGTTGAAATGTGGTTAACCCTTCATGGAGAGGATGTTGGTATCTATGATATTGATATATACATTTCCATAGATATTCCACTCAAAATTTCGTCACAACATATCTGATAAAAGTAGACAAATATATATACTACGAGGGTTAATTTCCTTAGATTCTAAATTTATTAATTACTTTTCTACTTATGCGTACAATAGATAAAATACAAAAATAGAGAAAAATGGAAAAAAATCACACACAAACCACAATGAACACAAGACATGCTTTAGGAAACCTGTATGGGAGAAAACCAAGTTGGAAGGTGAGGTTTCTCTACTCTCTTTTGTTTAGAATTGAAATAATGTAAATACAAAGGAGAAGGCACTCTCTATGGAGTTACTTGAGACCTATGGCCTAATACGAGGAGATAAACACTAAGCCCCATCTATAATCTCTATCACTTGAACTCCCAAGTTGTTCTACTTTACTGTCAAGCAAGGTATAATTGAAATATATGGGACCCCCTTTTCCTCCTAGTGTCCTGGTTATAGCATAGCTTGATAGCCAACAAGGAGTTAAGTTTGACTACTTCAACTCTCAACCAAAGTTACAACTTTGACCCTTAACAATGTAAACTTTGAAACAGGAACTGATACTGTTACCCGTTTCGTAGAGATAGCAAAAAAGTGACCTGATTTGAAAAGGGGTGATGCAAAACACACATGTTTTTTTTAGAGCATAGTTTTTGGCACTTTAATTTTTTCTATGTACATTACATTTTAGAATGGTAGTGATTTTCATGCTGATTTAAAAAAGTGAGTATTCTGCAGCACACCCTTTTTTTAAAAGACCTATTTTTTGACTTTTAATTTTCTAGTGTATGAAATGTAAATAATTATTTTCTAAATTAGATAGTTTTTGAAGTGGTCGTTTTCTTCATATTTTCTTGTTTTTTATTTTAATTTTATTTTTTTTTGTAGTGAGGTTTTTATTGTTTTGCATTTTTAAATTAGAAAGTTGATATTTGAATTTTAGATAATCTACATATTTATACATCCTTAATTAATTTTTCAATCCACATGAAATAATTGTTTCTAAAAAACAATATTTTTTAACAATGGACATAAAAATAACCATTCTTAACATAAATATAACAAAAAAACTACACATTTTGATAATTTTTTGCTAGAATTGACATGTCAAAATCACAATTTTTATATGAAAATTTTAACTAAAAATGGTTAAATAATAGTTTTTTTTTTATGAATTTCATGTCAAAAAAATAATAATAATCACTTTTTTTCAAAAAATAATGATTAGCTTAAAAATCAATGCGAAAATCACATATTACAAATATTGAATGCATAAAAACCATAATTGATTGATTATTCTTCTCATAAAATGTCAAAGTCAAAACATTGCGTAGCTTGATTTCCAAGCATAACTTAAATTTAATCAACAATGTCACGTAATCCAAACTCTTCGTTCTCTAGATTTTCATCATCCTCTTCTTCCACAATATTTTCTGCTTCCTTTTGCTCATTTTCCTCTTCTAATGGATCTTTGATGTCTGTGAATCTCCCAATGTATGTCTTTCCAAACATCCCATGTAATGGTGGTTGAGGTTCCTTTGCCTTTTTTGTGACACGTGATTCACTAAAGTCCCCTTTCTTCAACCCAATTTCTTGCATTGCATCTGGAAGAAATTGAAGAGCAATAATTCTTTGCTAAATGAAATTGCACTGTAATGGATTTTTCTCAATTGCAATGCAATTTCTTCCCTTTTTAAGGCAGCATGCTAGTGTTGTACCTAATTATCAAGCACAAAAGAAATAATCAAGTAAATTAGTACAATGACATATTAATTAAAAAAAACATATTGAAATTCAATTCCATATAATAATACTTACCTGAGCCAGAAAATAAATCCAGAACCCAATCTCCTTCATTTGAACATATGTCTATAAGATAGTTAATCAATAATTGTGGTTTTTGATAAATGTTAACTATCTATCATTTTGCTTCTTTGTCTTCATATGTTAGTTCTCACAACAGCATCATAACCCAGTATTTGGCTATGACTCTTTCTGTCCACCCGATTAAAAATCATAGACATACAACTATCATCTTTTGCGCAACTATCAATATGAATGAACTCAAAATCATTTATAAATACTTGATCGTCACTGTTAAGAAGATTTGACTTTTGCCTATAACATGAAATAGTAAAAGTTCAATCAACTTGTATATAAATGAATTTTTCAACATTAATCAAATATAAGTTTTAAACGTCTTACCATGTAAGCTGTGTCCTTGAATTTGTTTTCCCTTTGAAGCTTGACAATATCATTGCCAATTGTGTGACTAAATGAAATGTCACAAATCTCCATAATGGTGATGACATAACTTCTACAAATCCCGCAACCAGTTTACTAAAATGTTGATAAGTATAAAGGTCACTATCATAGCCAATATTTGGAATATTGAAACCATGGGGATATTTGCAATAACTAGGGCATACTCCCTTTTAGGTATGATTTTAGCAATGTCTTCACAGTCATCTTGTATTACTTGATATTGAATAGTGTCTAGCCCATTCCAAATGAAATGAGTAAGAGTTGGATCAAGTTCAACATTCTTAACACGTTGCTTCCTCAATCTTCCGATCTTTATTTTTTCAATAAAGGTTATGAAGCTCGTTGGCGCTCCATTATCGTCCTTCTTCATCTTTTATAAAATAAAAAAATATATGTGTAAGTTATAAATTAAAAATAGTACACAGATGAATAAAAATGAATATGTAAATCAAGATACCTTTTTAAATGCGAGATAAAAATCTTTTAATGTTGATGTAGAACTTGAATCTGAATAGTTGCGTACGACATCATCCCAACTATCTTCATTCAACAATATAACCATTTGTTCTTGAATTTTCATGTAAACTTTGTGAATACATAGATAAAGTAACAAAAGTCAATATAATGATATGTATAACAAATACTACCAAGAACAACATGTTTTATTTAAAAGAAAATTATAATCTAGCAATAAATAAAAATAATTCAACAAACTTACTTTTGAAATTCCTCAGACATTTCCTCCAATGATAATTCCCCTC
>APFE030666181.1:1233-27165 GCA_000404065.3 Pinus taeda
GCTCCTCCTTCTCTCCGAAACCTGCATTCACTAACAATCAAACGATTAAATAGCACCTCAATATCTCATAAAATAAAACATATTCAACATACAGACCAAGGAGTATATGAAACAACTCATTAATAACAAATTGTTGAGAAGAATGGACTTATTTGTATTAATAGGGAACAAAAGAAACCATTACAACCTGAGCCTTGGTGTTGTGCAAGTTCCTCCCAGGGTCCAGCAAGAGTTTTCCTTTACTTTGATAAGCTCACCAACTTCCAAATGAAACAAGAAAGGATGGGAATCTCTCCTCACAGGCTTCTACAAGGAAGTCCTAATTCCAGCAGCATCTACCCTTTGGAATGTTCAGCTTTCAACCTCTCCTCCTCTGGCCCAATGCCTGTATTTATAGTGTTCTAGAGGAAGTTATTAAGGTCCAACATCAATGGGATATTCCCTCTTTTGGATGGGGTAGCTCCTCTCTTGATGGGATAAGTTCGTCTATCATAGGGATGCATGAACCATCTGGAGGCGCTCAATACACGTCAAACACTCTTCTAGAAAGCTCTAGAAGTGACCACAAGTAACTTTTTTAAGATGAAACTCGCGCCTTTTGACCTTATAGGAGTACGCACCCATCCTTTGACTTACAGAGCGTACAAGTACCCAGGTACAATGAGCTTGGGATGCGTACACGCAGGCAAGGTAGAGAGAACCTGCGTACCCAGAGATAAACATGATTTTTATTGACTTTCTCTCTTTCTTGAAGTTTAACACGGACAGCAGAGGTATTAGGCTTGACAAGGAGGATAATATGACTATTGATGGAGCCATATTAACTGCAGATAGTCATGGTGACAATTTTTAGTGTAACAGGTACATGTAGTTGAGTGGGAGTGTATATTTGAGATGGATGTGGATGGGGTTGTGGTTGGCTAGGTGGTGGAGGCAAAATAGCGGGAAGAGAGATGTATTGGGGCTTCCACCCCTGATGAGATGCATTCCATGAGGTTATAGCTGAGCATAGTGTTGAAATGAATGGGTGGCTAGTTGGGCATGATATGGAGATGTGAAGGACCAAGGAGGAGGTGTGGACCAAGAAGGATGAGTAGGGGGTCCCCAAGAAGATATGGATGTGACTTGGTTGGAGTTTTAGTATGCCTGAGATGTCCCTTGCATCCCCTATTGATATGGTCTAGGTCCATGCGGCCTCCTCTGGTTTATGTGATAGATTTGTTCAGTGGCTCCTTCAACCCCTTGCTATACAACTTTAAGTCCGGGCAAGGACGGGCACTTGTCTGTAGAATGATTTTCTTCACAAATTGAACAAACCTTTATAGAGTTAAATGGGCATTCATTCATAGGATGCCTCCTGGTGCATCTAGGGAAAAAAATGGCCAAATCCATCTCTACTTCCTCTTCTTTTCTTTTGATATGCATGGCAAGAATCTGCAACATCTCAGACTTGAAGTCTTCTAGTATGTTTCCAATTTCACCTTTAATAGATGAGTTGGAAGAAGAGGTATTGCCCACAGCATTTCTGTTTTTAGCCATTGGCTCCAGAGGAACATTTTCTTCTTCTTCTTCCCCTATAGGTTCTTCAAATATGTCTTGCTATTCTCCTAAGGGTTCTTCTTGATCGTAGCCACCGAAGAAGAGAGAAGTTTGGCTGTGTGAAGCAGTGGGGGCGTTGGGCAAAAATTTTCTTTAATTATCTCTATTCCTATGAGGCATGAAAGGAAATCTTTTTGGTTGGTTTTTATTTTTTCATTGATTGTACCTACAAAACTAAAACTGATTGAACAAACAAATTGCAACTAACTAAAATGAACTTGTTGAAATGAAAGGTAGAACTGAAAGGGAAAGAAAATGAAATGCATAACTAAAAGCGAGGAAATGACTAATCTACTTTTGTTGAAATGGAAATTGTAAAATTAAAAGGACTAATCTACTTTTGCTGAAATGGAAATTGTAGAATTGAAAGGACTAATCTACTTTTGCTGAAATGAACTACTTAGCATAATGTTGCAGTAGAAGTAGAAAACAGAAGAAGAGAAATAATCACAAAATACTCTGACGCTTCGCCAGCAACCACGCCAAAAAGTGGTGAGCACCAGTATTGTAGCAATAATGTTGCAACTCCTTGGTCTTCCTACTTTACTTTTATCAACCTAGTAGTGCGTAACAAACTTGGAAGCAACGGTGTTGTATGCACAAGTGCTAGTTCTTACTGCAGGTTGTCACTTGGTTAGCTGGTGCAAGATCACTAGGATCTCAAGCCAACTTTTATGGTTTCTAGAATAAGCTTTATGTGTGATGAAAGAAAGGAAAGCTCACCCTACAAAGGCTACTCTATTTGCAAAAAGGGAAAGAGGACTGAAATGTAAAGTAACCCTAGCAAACCCTAATTAACCAACTAACTCTACTTTTGTGGAAAGAGATGAAAAACCATAAATGAATTCCATTACCTACTTAGAGAGTCAACAACATCTATTCAAGATTTTTCTAGAAGGAAATGAGAAAAAAACATCTTCTTGGGTTTTTATGTATTTTATGTGAAATTGTCATGCATATAATTTATTTGTTTGTGGATGTGGCAACGATTAGGTGGTGATGGAGGGAGACTTTGGAGTTTGCAAAGGTGTAGGAAGGTGTGGATGGGTCTTAGGAGGTCTCTGGTAACCTTCTGGAGGTTTTCGCTGCAATCAGACTTCAATAAGTCAACTATAGGAAATTTTGCAGGAGGTTGCAGGGGATCTACAGGAGGATCTACAGAAGGATGTCGAGGGTTGTTTTAGAGGCTTTAAAGGTGGAAAATTGGTGGGAAAGGGTAGTTGAAAACTAGAGGGATGTGTTAAGTTGTCCAAGGTTCATCAAGAAGGCTTATGAAAGAGAATGATGGTTGGATTTGTTCAAGGGATGAGAGGAAAGTTTATGAGAAAAATGTAGCAAATTAGGGCAGATTTATGAGGGGTTGTGAATGACCTGTGGAGCATGTAGAAAAATAGATGGTTATGGCTGGTTTATTGACTTATTCTGAGCAGAGATGTACTACAAAAGAGCTGCAAATCGAACACTGAAACTGAGCAAGAAAAGAAACTAGTTGCACCAAAAAAATAGAGTTGTACCTCATATTAACCTAAATTCTAATCTAGGAAAATGAAACATTGAAGAATTCTTCATGGAAAGGAAAGCATGAATGGAGATTTATTGTAGAAACATAAATGAGTATGGAAAAATGGATCTAAAGAAAAGCATTAACCTGTAAATGAAACTATAACACTAGAAATTGCATGGAGAAGGCAAAACTGTGTTTTTGGTGGCAACAAGAGGGTCTTGACCTCAGCTCATGGTCCCAAAGGGAGGAAAGGAGGTCAAGGCTCTATTTATGGCCATTTGGTATCTTTCTCTTACCACTATTTAACCTACTTCAGCAAATTGAAATGAAAATAGCTATGTAAATCACCAAAAAGCAACCTATTTTACTAAGGAAGAAATCTATCTAACAACAACTAACTCATGAACTACAACAAGACATATAAATACAAAACAAGAGGTGCTGGGCAGCTTGGTTTGGGTCCTAACCCAAGAGCTTAAGCCCTCTGGAAGAACTCAGTGCTGGCTTAGAAAATATTTCATCTCCATTATCAAGATAATAGTCACATTACATAAAACTGTCCACAAAAGTAAGGTCGAAATGAGCTAAGCAAAAGATACAACAAAAGTGTGAAAATTTGACTAACATCCAACAACCTAATGAGGCCCTAGGACTCTCTACTTATACAACTGGAGCTTCCAACAACTCCCTTAAAATTAGGTAGGCTCGGCTCCCAGGGCTTCAGATAGACAATAATTAATCTTCACTTGCTCGGTTGCCTCTTTGATGCATTGATGTGGCTGCTTGTGCTCTGAGCTTTCTAAAGGAGGATTTGAAGTAGGAAGTCATCAATGAGGGGGAAAATCTCCTAAAAATCCTCTCCCTCGTCTTCATTAAACCTTTGATTTTGTCTCAAAATTGACCAAAAGTCTGCATAAAGCACAAATTAGATTTCATGGCATAATGACTAACCCAACTCACTCTATTAGCATAAATATAATAAAAAACATACAATAAACTAATGAGAATGGTGGAGTAAGCTAAGTTAGGAGGAAAAATGAGCCCATATAATTACCCATTTATGGGGCTCATCACTCATTTAATTCACTGACTCATGGTTTTTAATATACCTGACACTGTTAACTACTTTCCCTTTGGGAAATTTATTTACCCTTATAAAAATAGGATTCGATTTGATTTGAGTTGGTTCCAAGTAATTATATTTATCAATTAAATATTTAAATAGGTTTAATTAATCCAAGTTTCTTTTGAATGATTTTATCAATTAGTGCTTTTAATTAGGTTTAATTAATGGTTTTATTAACAAGGTTTATTAATTAATAGTTTTATTAAGAGGGTTTATTTAATTATTGGGTTTATTAAATAAACCCAATAGGGCCTAATGGTTAAGAGCATGTGTTTCCTCCTAAGAGGTCACAGTTTCAAAACCAGATGGGGGTAGAGTATGTATGCCTTCGTAGACTTAGCAGTCAAATCGCTACGCGGAGGTGGGTCCCTTGTCCCACAAACAAGGGGGTCTCATACACCAATTTGGTGTCTGGCTTGGCTGTGACCTTAAAAATGGATATTATTATTATTTATTATTATTAATTACAATATTAGTTTAGTATATTCATAATTTTTTCTTATAAAATTTTGGACTTCAATACATTCACTACATTCATGATAGCTATGTATTTAGCTCAACATTATTTAATTTATCTATATTTAGGCATTTGTCATAGCTAATTATTATTTATATTAGTGTGGTACATGCAATGCATGCATATGTAGCTATCATATGCATGCCTCATATGCATGCTAATAATTATAATCTGCTTTTTATTTGAGATGAGTCATTACATACACCCCTCCTTCAGAAAACATGGTCCAGAAGTTAGGGTTTGTATAATATATTGGTAATTACATTACTGATTAATCTAGTCATGTAAGGATTGTGTTCCTTAATTGAATCCTTGTTTGTAATGTGGGGACACTTAAAATTCGTATTTTGAGCATTCATTGGTTACACCTTAGTAGTCATGCCCTACCCAAATAGAGTTCTCAAGCTATTCTAGGATCACCCTATCCTTCCTAATCTATTCCTCTCGCATCCTATTTGTCCTCTGCTAGAATATGTCATGGCGTCAGCTATACTGACATGTCCACTCATACCTACCTCCTTTGCAATGGAGGGTTGTGATAGGCCTTGAAATTTTTTAGAACCCTTCTACAAACCTTTGATATTATCTTACTAAACCCATAAAACTATGCACTTCATGCACATTTTTGGCGGCCAATCCATGATTTATTTTACATTTTTAGAATCTAATGGTATCACTTCACCATATATAATATGACTTAGGTAATGAATTTCCTTATGAGTGAAAAAACACTTTAACAAAATTCCATATAGTTTGTTCTCCCTAGGCATGATATTATTACTCGTGCTACTCGTGATAGCGTTCTTCATTCTCCTACTCATTTTTGGAGTATAAGAGAATATAATATAGGAAGACTTGTACAAATTGGTTAGGGTATTTACGGAGAACATTATTCATAAGATTCATGAATACTGTGGGCACAGTGGTCAACTCGAATGGGACCACTATGGGACCACTATGAACTCGAATGGGACCACTATCAATTTTTTAAAAGGCAGAAGCTTCCTTCATTTGGTCGAAGAGATCATCAATTTGCGACATTCAATACCTATTCTTTCTTGTAGCTCAATTTAAGTCTCGCTAGCCTATATAGAGCCATGAGGAACCAAGGTTCTTCTTGAAGAAAATTACAAGTGCACCCCAAGATGAGATGCAGGGCTAAATGAGCCCTAAGTCTAATAGTTCCTTCAATCGTGTTTACAATTCTTGAAGATTTGGATCCATCATTCTATAGGGGCTTTTGGAGATTGGTTTTGTTCTAGGTTTTAACCCTATAGTGAAATCAAGCTCCCTTTTAGGAGGTAATCCTGACTATTCTTTTGAAAAAACATCTAGGAATTAAAGAAACAAAGGATATTTCTCTAAGGATGGACCCTTTTCCTTGCTCACTTCCTTTGTTGCATATACTTGAAAACCTTTTCTTACGAAACACATCATTTAGATTATTGACATGAAGTGTAAAAATACCTTCATTTTAATACTATAGATTTCGATCGACTTCCCTTCATCATTTATACAAAGAATTATTTTTGCAGAACAATCCACCCAAGATTGGTGAGCTTCCAACCAATCCATCCCTATGATCAAGTCATAGGTACACTACAAAAGAATAGGAAAATAACGCCTAAAATAATTTCGTAATTTATTATATTTTAGTTCATGAACTCGACACCTTTTTTGGTGCAAAAATGGGTGAAATTAGGGATGTTTATCATACTACCAGATTTAGCGCAGGAAATAATTCCTAAAATAGCATTGGGAAAATAGTGCCAGGAATAGTGCTACAAATATTGCCAAAATTTTGTGCAAAAAATTGCACCAAAAGTTGTGTTGGAAATCATGCCATAAATATTGTCAGCGTAACACTGAAAATAACACCTAGAATAGAATCTGAAAGAATGATAGGAATAGCGCTAGTTTTAACACCAAAATTGGCACCAGGATTTGCTTCCAATTTGGCTTCTGGTTTGCTTCTATTTTTGAATGAATTTTTCTTCTTTTTTTTCTTCCAGTTTTTCTTCTATTGTGGCTTCTAATTCTGCTTCTAGTGTGGCTTCCATTTTTTCTTCCAGTTTTGCTTCTAGTGTAGTTTCCAATTTTTCTTCCAATTTGGCTTCTATTTTTTCTTCTATTTTTTCTTCCAAGTGACAAGATTAGCGTGAGGATTTGTGTCCATTTTGGCTTCTAATTTGGCTTCCTATTGTGCCTCCCATTTGCTTCTAGTGTGCGTTCCAATTCTTCTTCTATTGTTGCTTCTTTTTCTGTTTCCAAAAATTATTATTATTTTGCATACAATTAAATTAATACGTTTTATTTCAATTTATTTAGTTAAATTTATCATGTATCTTAAATAAGTTATATGATTATACGATAAGTCATATGAATGCATTTGAAATATTTTACAGGCTAACATTTATAAAGATTTTTTAGGGAAACATACATACATACAAATTAACAATATCATTATACTTATTAAATCTCCATCAAAATAGGATCTGTAACATTGAGTATATATAAAATAGAAAGATAATTATTGTAACATGATAATCATCTATAATTAAAACAAGTGATTCAAATATATATAATTTAAGTGAATTTGACAACATCCATCATGAGCAGTAAATCAAACCATCATACGTAATAAACATGCATCCAAATCTTCAACCAATTTCGATATATAAAAATTTACAAGTCAATAGTGATAAGATCATTGTCATATATAACTAAAATAAGTGAAATTCACATATAATAGTAGGTCAATAGCATGTGAAAATGATACATGTCCAACAATTGATATAAGTTAAAATGATATGTCATGTACAAATGATATAAATAAAAATCATAAATTATGTAAGACAAAATGATACAAGACAATATGATACATCATTTCCAAATGATATAATTCATAATCATACACGTCAAAAAGATACAAGTTACAACTTAATAATATGATACTGAAGGCTATGAAAATGATAGATATCATAGTAACCATGACAATAGCCATCATAAAATATATATCAAAAATGATCCATGATGTAGTCTATATGATCATGAATGTCACTAGCTTCTACCAACAATTGCCTCATGATCATCATCACCATCGTGATCATGATCATCGTGATTATCATTATCATCATCTGCATCAGCATTAGCATCATTGTCCTTTGTATTTGTGTCATCATGAGTATCATCTGCCATCTGAGTATCAGACCCGACATGATCTGGATATATGTGATGAGAATCATTTAGAACTTCTGCAAGATCCACGTTCTACCCAAAAAATCATTTAGAATGAAAAGTTATTATTTATTTCATGCAATAATTATTTTCTTTCTTATATATCTAATATTAGAACATATGAAATGAAACAATCATCATATTACATCATATCAAAGTGCACATACGATAACAAAATTTCAAATAAGTTAGAACTAATATGTCATTCCAATGATGTAAAACATTCAACAATTCTAATAAAAGTTAGTAAAGATCATAAATTTTTTTTTATACAACTTAACTATGAATTGTAATTTCTATTACATAAGATTAAGTAGAAACCCTCTCCATTTTGTGCTATATATTCACTACATTTCCACACTCAAGTGAGGGGACGGTCAATTTTCCCTTTCAATGTTGAGTAGCTAGATTTAGTAAAGGTGTTGAAGATGAAATGGTTGTGGGGAATGAGACTAGAGTCAACTCTAGGTGGAGCAGAAGGATAAACAGGAATGCCACAAGTGCAATTACAACTGGTATCATTGAATCTCTAATTGCAAGAAGTGGTGAAAGGGAACTTCCCTTTGTTTGTCACTTCCTGGAGAAATGGTTGTGTTTGATTGGGGCTACTCTAGAAAGAAAACAACAACTAATACCCTAGTTGGAGATAGGTACTCATGCAAAAACTCTTGAATGTTAGAATTGGAAGATTGGAAACGTCTTTAGTTTATGAAAACACTTCTATGAAGGGAAGAAGATTGGGGAAGTCAGGAGGAGGCAGAGAAGGTCTTTTTCACTCTAAAATTAGTTTCTCATATAAGTCTATAAGCATATGACTTAAGGGAGAATAAAAAAAGGGGAAAATTAATGTGTATGTAGCTAGAAAATGATGGTGATCATGTATGGCTTGTTAGTTACTAAATGTCTCTATGCCTGTATTGTGTATCTTGAAATTGTTGTTGTGGGAAGAGAAAATTCTCGGCAAGTACACACGAAAAAGAGTACATGAGAAATGAGAAAAGAAGGGTGCAATATGGCAAAGCCCACAATAAATATGGAATATATATGTTTTAAAACATTTGTACAATCAGAATGTGTGATTAAACTAAAAGGGCATTGTAGAGTCTTTGGAAATTATAAATGTATGTAGGAGAATTGTTCCTTTGTATTTACATTTAATTTTCTTTTAAAAAAACTTAAGGATGTTATCACTTAGTAAATAATTAATAAAAAAGGAAGGCATAGTGTCTCATTGTGAGACAAATGTGTCACTTCTTAGCACAACCCTAGTGTGATGTTACAAAAAGAAAAAATAAATAAAACAAAGACTACTCCACAGTGAAAATAATCCTTCCCTTTATGATATAACTACATATACCTCCTTAAATATGTGGGAAGAAACTTAAATTGCATGCAGGGGAAGCAATGCCTCTTTACATTAATTGCATGGTAAAACATGAAACAAACTATGACCTTACTTATTGTAAGGAACTAAGGACATAGGGAGCAAAAATGACCATACAAAATGAATATAATAAATTTGTAATAATCTCTCAAGATTAAGTTACAATTACAAAGTTGATTTTACCTTCATTTAAAAAGAAAAGGGGACCACTATGGTTGAAAAATAAATAAGAAAAAAAACATTTCATCCTCTCTGCATTCTTCTAGCAAATTATAAATCTCGGCCCTAAGCTCACATTTGAAATTACAAAGAAAATGATTTATTAATTTTTAAGAATCTTATAAGTCTTGGATCAAAAAGGGCCATAATTATCTTCTCTTTTTTCTAAAAAGTAGCTCTAGAACAAAACGAAGGAGATTGTCATGAGGTTAATTAACAACTATTAGTAAAAGTATGGCCTGTTGGGTAGTACATTTCTAAGTAAAACATTTAGCTCATGACTCGTAACAACCCTAGGAAATGGTCCTTATGGAACACTTAAACAATATATACAAGTTTGAGCAACTCAACACTGTTTTCGCTAATATCTCATTGGAAACAAAGTAGATCAGCCATCCATTTTACCTCTAACCCTCATTGAGCAGAGATTCCAGGACCAATGGGGTGTCCTATCTAAGTCAGCATAGGCTTACCCTGTCTATTTGTTACAACTTTGGAGGAAAATTGCAAGAACTACCAGAAAAGAGCCAAAAGGGATGAAGGAAAGAACAAAAATTATGAAGAGAAGCATGACAATATATATATAGATATATATAAACTTGATAGGTAGTCCGCCTTACTGTAAATATCACTAGATGCAAAATGACACCATAAGAATTTGCTTGGTGAAAAAAAAAAGTTTCAATTAGTGCCTATAGTAGCAAAAGAAAGGAAAACTCTACCAGAGCCGAGAGCATAGCTCTTCATCTAGAGAATATGGAGGAAGTATGGAGAGCCCATCGGTTAACATTGAGAAATTTACCCTAATGAGGAGCAATTGCAAATGTCTATGACCAATATCCGTTAGATGACAAGCGTAAGGCCAAGATCCAATCCATAGACTAAAGTAATAATTACTCCCTCAAAAATTACGTCGAACGTATATGATGAGTTCAAGAATGTTTGATAAAAACATTTTATAGCTATGGGTATAATCCAATAAAAACATAAGTTTCAGAATAAGATAAAATGCATATTATAGTTGAATGGTATAATGCAATCGAAGCCGATGATTAATATGTAAATGCACATGGTGCTCGCAATATTCAAGAAAATGTACACATTCAAGGAAACATTGGTTTATATTTTGAAGTCCAGATTTATTAGAATATCAACATAGCATAGAAGGAAAGATAGATAACATAACGAGCTGCATTCATATACCCAGGAAATGGATAAGGCACTGCATCATCGTGGGGAGATCTCATTAACCAAATGAGGTGAAAATATTCATATGTGTCTACCAAAACCATGGAAATAGCTAAATAGTCTACATTGGAAGCAATTTTCCACAACAAAGCTAAATAGTCTGCATTGGAAGCAATTTTCCACAAGAAGTATTAAATAAAGCCACAAAACTCTAATCGTATTCATATCAAATATATTTATGACTGCTTATGTTTTACATTGATCATTTTGAAAGAAACTGTAAACACAAAACAATTGAAAAACCCTTGCACTACAAGATATTTTAAGAAGTGGTTTGTTGAGTATTACCACTCACTTCCTAAAGCTACTAATGATCATATAACAAGTTATTAGAGAGGTGAGTAATGACCATGAAGTGTTTCTATGACACCATTGGTTGCATCTATCTGTGTCACGTCTCTTCTCCAATATATCGATAAGATCTATGGGAGGTTATTCTTTCCATTCCTGTTAGAATGATAAAAAACATTTCTCGAACAAATTTACTTTGGTATGCAGGGAGAAGGACAAAAACACTTTGAAGAAATGTCGAACTTCGATTGAAAATCATTGTTCTAATAACCAACTCCTCTTTAAGTCTTCACATAAAAATATAAATAACCTTCAAGGCCAATCTACGCTTGTTGACGCCATAAGAAAAATAATTTTGGTGTTAAATGTTTGAAAGGGCCCGAAAGTTTGACTATCGTAGATATGGTGTATAAATCCATGCATGACAACCCTTTTTTCATCCCTCAGCTAAGGTGTTGGAATTGACCACTCCTAACAAAAAATTCAACCTTGACCTCTACTATCTTAGTGATATCTCTCATCCCCAGCGACCAAAGCTTAGCTCTGTTATTCCATACTATTGTGACGCACTATAATGGTAAAGAGATGGTAAGATTATGGCACTTGAAAGAGAGATATTGAAGAAGATAATAAACTCGAATCTGGCACACAAAGTACCAACTCTGTTATATGTTAGGTATCAATGAGAGCCTTTCTTCATTCGACATATAGTAGTCTAAACAACATCGATATCCATTGAAACTAGAATCTCCATAAGCATTTCTAGACTATGCAAGTCAACCACCTCAAATGCTCTACATCTTGGTTGAAATGCTTGTCATTAAATCCCGAGTCATGAGACATGAATTGTTAGGTCAGAGGCATTCATTTATCATTTTGGTACTCATAGGGAAACCCTAAAAAATCCAACACAACCAAAATCAGATCTACGTTATCAACACCTCCATTTACCCCTTTTACCTTTTTATATTCTCCAACGATTCATACAAAGTTTTATAGTCTAAACATGATTGCAATGCGATTTAGGGAAATGATCTTGTGAGTAAATGTGGCAGAGATTGAATACCAATTTTGTTTGGATTTGTCTATTAGTAAACGTAGCAGAGCTTCAAGATCATGCCACTCCAACTCCTCTCCTAAAAATTCTCCAATCCTCTCATCATTTGAACCCAAAACACACCTAATTAGTTATTGTACACAACATCTCTTGAAACATTGCAATTTATAATACTAATAACTCCACGATACAATATTAACAACCACATATCAAGCTCAAACCTCTAATATTAACTTTATCGAAAATTATGTTGAGTTGTTGTCACATACATAAGTAGAATCATACTCCCAAACTTCCACCCTAATTTGTATTCATGATCCAGTTTATCACCTGAAGTAAGACTATTTAACAAACCATCATAGATGATGGTTCCTAGACTTGTATCTTATCACTTTCATGTTGGAAAGCTATTATTTCTCCACAACTTAATCAACCACCCACCACTCTTAAGGATTTTTATGGAAGAGGTTTTAAACCTTATGAGATTTTGAATTAATTACAAGTAGATTTAGCAAACAATCTTAGTAGAGGTTGAAGTCATAGATGGAGCTTTGGATTATAACCTCCTACTAGGTATAACATGGATTTATGCCATGGAAGCTATGGTATCAACCTATTTTAGGATGATTTCTTTCCCTGATCGCAGGGGTTTTGTGGCCATCGATCAACTTGCCTTTTTTTCTAGTAATTCTTCAACTACTGGTAACATTTTCTAGTAATTCTTCAACTACTGGTAACATTCCACTCGTGGGTGAATCCCCACACTCTTATCAACATGTTTGGATAGGATTTCTGAGAGACTTATCCCTTATGGGAACTTTTATTCTCCCTCTTCATAACATTCCCAGTTTGGCTTCCCTTGTTAATATGGTTTCATCTTGTACTATTCTATTTGATCCCTGGATAGTACCGAGAATTTCTAATGTTGCTGCATTTGGTGACCGTATATTGCTGAGTCTTGTTGATATTAATTCCTTGATAAATTGGGTTGATCATTCCCAACATTTTAGTTCATCTTCTAACCCTTTCACCGACACATTCTATGCCAAAAAAGCATCATGGAACTCATGATTTCAGATGAAGAACCATGGCATGAGTATCATCATCATTCCTTATTACTTGAAACTTTTGAAAATAATCTTGGAGATATTTATTCACCAAAAATTGTTGAGACATTTAAGGATTCAGTATCCATTCATAAAATAAACTACGAGAAGAACCTAGCCAATATAAAAGATACCATTCCTCTTGATATTTTAATTAAACTTGGAGTTGTTGAAAATGTCCATATTGGTGCATCTTGTTCTCCCAATGAGATTAAGATTTATAAATCCCCTTTCCAAGAATTCCATGATGTTTCCACTTGGATGTATGAAGAGAAGCTATGTATTGATTCGAATATGGTGGTACATGCAATTAAAACTTATCTAAATAAATAATAAGCCATATAGATAATGCCTACATTTGGTTTATCCTAGAAAGTTTTTGTGATCAAAGAGAAGGTTGAAAAACTTTTGCGTGCTTGTTTATTTACTTGGTTCTTCTCATTGATTGGGTTTCAAACATATTCCCTGTGATAAATAAACAAGGAATAATTTGAGTATGTATGGACTACTAGGATGTTAACTGTGATTGTCCGAAATACAATTATCCAACAATGTTTACCAACCAAATTGTTGATGATTATGCTAGAAGTGAGATTTGTTCATTTATGTATGGATTTAACAATTACAATCAAATCACCATACTCCCATTGGACCAACATAAGATTGCATTTATCTATCCATGGGGTACACTTTCGTATAATAAACTTCTTTTAGGTTTCAAAAAAGTTTGTGCAACTTTCTAGAGCGCCATGAATTATGCCTTCCATGCTATCAAACATATAATACAACATTACCTGGATGATTTATCTTCCCACTCCAAACATCATGAGGATCATCCAATGCATATAAGAGCAATTTTCCTAAGTTCTTGGCATTACAACATAAGATTTAATCCACACAAATGTCTATTTTGTGTCCAATTTGGTAGATTTTTTGGGTTCATTCTATCAAAATAAGGAATACGTATCAATCCACTCAATATACAAACGTTTATTGATTTTCATGCCCCTTCCTCACTAGATCAGTTACAACGTCTCCAAGGGAAGCCTAACTTTATATGAAGATTTATCCCTAACTATGCATAACTTACAAAAGGATTTATTTTTTTATTGAAGAAACGGGTTTTGTTCCGCTAAGATGATATAACCCAAAAGGATTTTTATGCCTTTAAAGTTTTCCTAGTTCAAGCATCATTATTTTATCCCCCTCACTATCAACGAGACTATTTCTTGTATCTAGCTTCAACTATTACCACCATTGTTATGGTGTTGGTCCAAGAAGATCACCTAGTAGATGAAAATCCTATGTATTATTTGATTCAAAATTTAAATGACACTAAAATAAAATATTCTCACTTCTAAAAGTTAGCTTTGGAAGTTGTGTAAGTTTTCCAATAATTTTTCCATTATATTCTACTTCAGAAGACTATGGTAGTTTATAATTGCAATTCAATGACTTACATTCTATCACATCAATTATTAAGGAGAAGATACTCTAAATGGATCGTTATTTTCCAAGATTTTGATTTGTAATTCATCAAATCCAAATTTAAGAAATCCGTAGGCTTCATTGAACTTATATGTGACCTTTCCTCATCTGAAGTTGAGTCAAAATATTTCATGAGCCATTATTTCTGATTGATTTCTTTGATCCGTGGAATGGAGATATTATAATCTATCTTGAGACCCAAACTTTAGTATTCGAGGGAACTAATAAAACAAGTTGTGAATCAATTCTGACTACTAAATGGAAAATTCCATGAGAATATGCATAAATTCTAGGGATCCATGGAAATTCCAATTAGGAGTCAGAATTGATTCACAACTTGTAGTACTAGATCTAAATAATATTTATTTAGTACGAAGTTCAACTATACTCACATGTTTTTAAGGGTTCCCCTTCTAGAACGACATTTTGATTACATTCAATATCAACATAATCCTAAAATTCTAAATACATTAATTGATGCATTAGCCAATTATGTTTTAGACAGACATTTGGAACACATGTAAATAATTCGATCAACATCAAGCATTGAATAAGAGAACAAAGTAAATAGGAAACACTGATAGATAAATGTGTGTAGAGTTAGGCTTTATAAAAAATGTGTGTGAGACACATATAGCCACATGAACTATAATATCCAAATTCATGTAGACAAAATATGGTTCAAAGGCCTCCTAGTCAACTAATCTTGATGATGATCGTGATAACACACAACCATGTGAGTAAATTTGCACAAAATGTGACTTATGCACTCCGACACTCTAATAGTGTATTGCTACAATCATATAAGGATATTACTGATCTTATTCTCTAACATACTATGGATAAAATGATCAGTGTGATGCTCAAACTCGACAAGAGTCTCATCTATGTTCGGATCCTCCATCTCCTCCTCTACCCCTCCAACAACTCGAATATGTGTAAGTTGTGGTTGTCCTCGTCGTTGAAGATACGATGAGCCTACTAGTCATACACGCCCAATATCTACATTTTAAACCAATAGTTAGTCTATGATACATTAAAAACATAAAAAATTGTAAAATCCAAAAAACCAAAAAATATTCAAAATTACATTGTTTTACCTATATTGCCCCATTGCTAGCATTTAGGTAAAATGAGGTCTCGGTGTCCTCAAAAATCAACTCCAACATATGGATAGTCCTCAATCATGATAAGTTGTACCTGTATCCATCGAAATAAAGTAGGGGTAAGACTCATCGCAAGTGCATCACCATGAAGAGGCATGAGATTGACCCAATGGCTCGCTCCTTGAACCCTAGGTTGCAGAAGCTCCTAAGAGATGCGTTGGGGATGGAGTATTGGAATATTCTCGAGAGTGAAAGAAATCATAATCTAACCATATGCAAAGTTATTTAAGTGTCCATCATTTTCTCTGTTGAGTTGTTCCTTCATGTTATCCAACACCCCTTCACTCTATTTAAAGAGAGTAGGTTATATGCACTCCAATGTATATTTCATTTGGGACTTGGTAGCTAAATGTAAATTGACACTACCAGCCAATCGAGTGATAGTGAAGAGGATAGTCCTAAGAGGAAGTTGAATGTCATCTTTTATTTCAATCTTCTTATCTTTTATTGCTTGGGAACGAGGCCTATAATGGGAAGCTATGTAGTCCTCCACAGTTTTACCACCTCTTACCATGCGAGATAGTGAGATAGGAGCTCCTCTCTCAGATAACCCTATTAATAAATATATATCCTCCACCTCTATTGTGACAATATGTGCTTTAATCCTAAATAATTGTCCGTGAATATCCCATGCTTTGACCAAATATTCCAGTAATTCAATTTGAGCTCTCATGCATGGAATCCATAAGAACTTGAGGAGCCCAGAGTTTCTTAGAGGCCATATTATTTGCTTGATCATTTGCAACATCCAAATCTTGAGATTCATGTTCTCTTTCTCTCCAACTTAAAACCATTTTTGCTCTAGTGAATAACTACAAAATCACAAGAAAAATATTTAGAATAAACCTTGTGCAAAATTTTGAGAGAAATCTAACTCAAAAGTATAAACTTTTTACCAAAATTGCACCCATCGTACATGCCTTTCAACGAACAGAGGGACCCAATGCACTTTGCCTTCTTGGCATATATTTTGATCTTCTCTTCCTAGTGCATACTAGACAAACCTAGTGCACCTTTCGATACAAAGAGGGTGTGATGGGCCTAGGGTGAAATTTTAGACCCTAAATCACTAAGAACTCTCAATAATTTACATCAAATGAAAAATAAAAATTGTTAAAAATGAGAGAAAGGGTAGATCTTCTACATGGAATTGAAGGCACTGGAAATGGTCCACCAAATTGGATACAATCACCTTTTGAAGCTTGAGGGTAAAATGCACCTAGAGCTCACTCACAATAGTTAAAAATGAAAATGGTAAGAAATGTTTTTACTTTTCACTATTTATGGTCAATTATTCATTATTTTAATATATTTTTAATATTTTGACCTAATTTTTACCATAAGATATATATTTTTAATCTTTTTGTGGTGTTGTGAGCAGGTTAAAAGATAATTGAAGGATCTAATGCATAGATAAGGTTGAATACAAGTCATTTTCATTAAAGAGCATACTTTTATTGCTTTTTCAAGTTGTGTAAACTTACTAAAATGAATCCCCTAGAGTCCTCTTTCAACTCTTTTCAGACTCCCAAAACATGAAAATGTTATCGAGCACTTGTCTTTTTGAACTTGTTAAAGGAAATGAAAATATGTATGCCCGGTATAAGATTAAGCATTTTCTCGACTGGGATAGACTATTTATGGAAAATGAACACTTTAGTCGAACATGACTAAAAGGTTTTCTTAAGTATCATTTTTTGTTTTTTTAGACTCAAGAGATTAAATTGATGAAAAGGAACCTATGGAGTTTTCTTTTTTGCCTATTTTTCAAACTCTATAAACATGAAAAGGAATTTGAGTTACACCTTTATTAGACTCGCAGAATCGTCAAAGAGTGTTGGACTCGTTAAAAATGATGAGACCAAACCACTCCTTCTCAAGGTTCATTAAATATACTTAGAAGGATTCATCTGAAGGATGAACTTATAGATCAACATATGTTATCCTCCTCAAGGTTGTCGAAAATAAAGAGGTACTAACCATAAATGGTTTGGAAATTGATAAAATAGGGTACTAACCCTATTAATGGAAGCGAGTCACTCTTGAACATGACATTCGTTCACTTCATTTATGTGACTATTGTGTTGGGAAATTTTCTTGCCTCTTTGGTTAATCACACCAAATGAAAAATATTCATAATTAGTTTTGTGTCAATGTTGCCAACTCCATTAAATGTTGTTGATGTGTTCAAGAGAATTCCTTTAGTTGACATATGTTGTAATATTCTTAAGCCTTCTCTTGTTTATGTCATTCTTAAACAAGATCTTCATCAACATCATTATGTCTCAAATCTTGATACCTGTTTCATGTCATTGATGAGGGATACATCAAGGCCCTCCTATGATGGGTCACTTCCTGTCGACATCAGCTCATTATCCATGAAGTTAAATTGGAAACTCCTTCCAATACCTTTGAGCTTGCATACCTTAACAACAGGTTTCCTCGCTTTCGACAACATCTTTTCATGATCGGCCTTCGACTGAGAGATTTTGTGTAGTGTTTGAATTTAGCTCATTCGTTCACACCACTTAAACTATACTATAGTACCTTGAGGGCCATTATCATTATCGATGGTTCCTCTTGGATCTGTTACAAACTTACATCATTGGATGGAAATTAGATGGTGTCTACCTTACTCGAATTTAGCCCATTTATTCACATGGTTAGACTTGTACTATCGACTGACAAGGTAGACGACCCTGAATTTAGTTCCATCCATTCAGGTTGGGATTTTAGGATTCATATAAGATTACAAATTATGATGGCTATGATCATTCAGAAATTCATCCAAGCATGGTTCCATACTCTATCATCAATGGACGAGACATTTGATCACTCTACATCTAATATTGGCTTATATGTTGAGAATGGGTATGCATCCCTCAAAAATGATATCTTGATGATATTATGTATTGTAATAGATGATGATCTTGAAAACAATTGATTCTTGATCCTCACTTGTCACAAGGTAAAGCATTTTATTTCTCATCCACCTCTTTTGAATTTGTACTTTAGGGAGAAATATGTTACACGTAATTTTGTCACATTCACTCAAAAGGCCTAAAAACCCATAACAATCAACATACTTAACACTGTCATTATCCCTTTGCAAATCCCTAAGAATTATCTCACCAAAATGTCTAAGTTTATGGGTCAATCAACTCAAAAAACTATGTTTTTGGCCCCAACGTACCCTACACTTTAGTCCACCTGCAATGGTTGCAAGTTGCATAATTGAGCACCTGCACTAACCAACATAGTTTTCTCTCCTTTACAAGTGCGATGGTTCTATAATTTCAGGAAAAATAAAAAAATATTTACGAAACTTCTCCTTCAAGAAGCTTCTAAGGTGGTTTTAGTCATTTACAATTGATAGAGATATCGAATTCCTACTCTAGATGTCTTATCCCTTATCCTTAGATATTATCTTCCTTCATATGTTGATCTCAATCCTATATTAGTAAATCCTAAACTACCACTTTTACCCTATAAATTCACTACCTCCGATAGAGTCTCGGTTGGCTTTTGGAGATTACTAGTGCCTTCATGATTCTACTTTGAGCTTAAGGAATCATAACCCATTGATGCATTAGGGTGGAGGTTGAAGGTTTTCTTTATGGCAATGAAGGACAAGACAATTGTGGAGATATCTACAAAGTCAAGCATCTATAAATTGTTGTAACTCTCTCCTTCATTTATTAATACAAAAAGCATTTTGTTTTCCTATACTTGTACCATGTTGATGCTAGTGTATTTGAATGCCTTTTTACTCATTGATTAGAGACATTATTTTATGCTATGTGGATATTGTAGTTCTCTTGGTTGTTTTAGTCATTTTATAGGTTCCATTTATAGTGCTTGGAGCTAGAGTTGGAGCTCACAAGCAAGGAGAAGAGAAGGGCTTACTAAAGATTCCAGGTAGGTCTTTCTTCCATATTCTAATATCTCTAAGGAAAACATAGATATTTTTTCTCCTATTGTTTCTAGATCAGACCATGAGATCTAGGGAGTTCCCTATTGTTTGCAGAAGAGAATTTTCCACATAACACCTTGCAAAGAAATGAGAAGAAGTGTTGTGAACGTAAAAGCATAAGAGTTCAAAATTGATCAAGGAAGAGAATCGTGTTATTAAATAGATAGAGGTGAAGGACAAATGAAGTAAATCCTATACATAGTGTATTATGTGAACTGAGTAGAGGTTGAACGTGCATATTAGCTAAGATATAAAGCTATTGTGTACATGAAAATTGAAAATCTAAAGTGTTGAGGATTTAATTGTAGAGAAGGGGTTGTTTCCATGAGAAATTTATCAGGGAGTGTACAAATTGCAATACTTCAACAAACCTCTGCAAAACATATATAATCATTAAGAACATCCTTTATCCATGATCTAGCTAGGTACATTAATTGTGGTGACATCATGATGACATCATATGACAAGTTGATATCGAGGTTGACATCAAGGACAACTCATTAGTCATAATGATAAAAAAATTCTCAAATTGCAAAAAGGTTACATCTGGAGTCTTTGCACGTTACCTTATTTAAATTTAGCATCTTGTTCTTTTTTTTTTCAAAATTTATTTTAAGCCTCATCTTTAACAAATAATTATTACATATTTTCAATTAAGGTTTTATTTTGAAACGAGATATTTACAACAAAAGTGACATCTTTGTGTGGCTTCATATTTTATTCATAACTAATCCCTAGTTTTAAGATTATTTTTTGAATAAAAATACTAATAAGTTACAACTTTACAAAATAGAATCTATCAAGATCTCAACATAAGTAAAAGACACATGCTTTTCTCATATTTTCTCTTTTTTCAAGACATATTTTCACATATTCTCTTGTTTGCGTTTTCTTTTATTCATGACTTATTTTCCTTTTCTTTCGAGTTTGTAGTTCTTTCTTAGATAGTTTGCATTACTCCTCCCTCTTAGTTTTGATTTTTACATAATCTATGAAGTTTCATATTTGCACTCTTAGCAGTCATTTGATCTTGCTTGTTTTGCTTTTGGATTGGATTTTGTGATATTTCTAAAATCTAGTTGGAGGAAATATTTTCCTACCCAACACCAATTGGTATACAAGGTTAGTATTTACTCTACTATTTCAATAAAATTTTATTTATCTAAAGGTCATCTTTACCAAGTTTTCACTTTTCTCTGGCATTCATCCTTAATCACGGGGAACCTTAGGATATGATTCAAAAACTATAGGTTCACCTTTATAAAGGAATGAATTGTTTATAATATTTTATTTGGATCCCCCCCATATCCCTCTGTAATTAAATTCTCTACTTTGGCATATGAAGAGAAGACTAATGGGGTCAAACTTAACTAGAATCACATCTATTCCTTTAAATATAAAACCTCTAGTAACTCCCCACTCTCTTCACCTAATTGTTAAAAGAAATTCCCCAAATATGCTAATCAAAAGGGTGGCACACAAGAGAGTTAAAAGCACATATGTGTGGGAAGTACAAGTAAACCTGTGAGGGCTATGGACGCTCACTGGAAGTGGGGCCATGGATGTATGGTACAAGACACCTTCGTCGAGGCTATGGATGCTTGCTGGAAATGAAACAATGTTGGGAAAAATAGGTAATTTTATGTTCAATAGATGCATGCTAATCATAAAAACATCCTAGATAACTTTGCTATCTAATATTAGAGAAATGATTAAAACAATAATTACTCTCTATATTTGGATTCATTGTTTTAGAATTGCGAAATTCAAGTACTTTCATTTCTTAAGAGCTTATCTACTTTGATTATGTCTTATGTAGGACCTTTAGAAATGGTAATACATAAGAATATGTTGGACGTTTTTATTTTGATATTTGATAAATATAAAACTATTATCTAAACTAGAGATAATTGTTTCATCCCCATGTGTCCCCAATTGTTGAGGCCTCAACCAGCCCCCTTAATTTTTTCAAAATTATGGGGACCTCCATATGAATTTTGTTATTATAAACTTTGAATTGTTTCACTTTGTTTTTTTCTTGAATTTCTTTTATTTTCATTTTGTCAACTCCATTGCTTTACTCTCCTTTCCCACTTTCTAATGAAAGAGATTTCACCTAATTTCGATGCATCGTTCAAAATATATCATTGGTCAAAATTCGGTCAACTTTTAACATCTAGACATTAAAATATGTAAACATGTATTTTATATTGTTTTATAAATTGTATAAGTTAAATTAATGTTAAAATATAAATAAAATTTTATTAAGTTAGCTTATTTATATATTTATTTAACTTTAGTTAATTATTATTTAGTTAATTAAGTTAATTGAACTTAACATTAATTTAATTTAATAAATTAAGTTAATTTTTACTTTAATTATTTGTAAATATAATTTTTGATTATTTATAACTATTGGTTATATTGAGTGTATATTATTACTAGACTGTTAGATTTATGTAAATATTAATTTAATTTTAATTAAACTATGTAAATATATTTATAATTTATTAATATGTAAATATAATAATTTTATATTTAAAGGCCCAAAGCCTAGAACCAACCATATACTTTCATGTGTCCTTCCATGCCACATAACCTCAGAAGTATGTCCCTAGTGATTTCCTTTGATTCCCCATTCGTTTCTTCTAGGATTTTACCGTCATGATGATGTGGATTGGTGGTCCCCTATTGCTCACACATGCCCTTCCTACGCGCACTTACATGTAACCTTACTCCTTTACCTTTCATGTCCTTCTATCCCACGTAACCCTGACAATATTCCCCTAGCGATTTCGAGTGAATATCCTTTGGTGACAAGGAGATTCGACACATTTCCTTTGTCCACATCGATTCCCTCCTCCAATCATGACATCCATCACCCTGGGTCCATCCTCCACGTGTCAATACCTTCGATAATTTCTCAACTCATTCTCCATGTCCTCCCAAAAGTATCTTGCAAAGACGTTTTAAACATGAGCTCTATTTTTTTAAATTGTCAAGACGACGTGGACTTCCAAGCTGTTATATAATAGGTCCTCCTTCATGCATATGTTCCACCTTTACTCATGGCATACCCCCTCCATGTCATCCACATCATCCACATTATGTTGTTTGTGCTAAGGATTTAATCGTTGGGGTGACTTGTTCACTATATAAGGCCTCCATTTGTCCATGACAACATCATCATGGCTCACCTACCACATCACCCCATAATTATTTCCCTGGCGATTTTTTTAAGAGCTTCACTTGTTTCTTCCATAATGGTGACATAGGAGCCACAATGGATGTCACATCATCAATACCAACCTATCTGTGATTGACACCTATCAAGCTCACAAATACACTCAAATCATTTGGCATATTAACATTTCTCCCTAGATTTTATCTCTGAGGTGATATGGGAGCCACATTAGACACTATGATCATTTAGCTTTGCCACATAAGCATCAGATTATTAATCAAACATGAATTTGCAGTTTTCTAGATTTTTGTTTAATTTTAGCTTATTTGTCAAGTTCAACACCATGTTTTTCTTTTTCTTTTTTTGGTATATATTCCCCAAGTGATGAAATATCATTGAGTAAGACTAAATATCGATTATTAGAAAAATAAATCTAAATGGAAATGTTTACGCAAATGGTGAGTAGTGAACCAAATTAGTTGAGAAAATTTACTAACTAGAGGATGAATTAATGTCAACTTCCTACTTCTAGAAATAAAAAATAACCACCATTAGTCAATAGTGCATTCCTAAGGTGGAAATGAACAAATATGAGGTAATGACACTCTTATGCAGGTGAATATGAATTTTTCCAAGATCTACTATAACTTTGTTTATTAACGTAGAAAATTTGTTCAACTTAGCACTCCAAAGCCAAAAAATTAAATCAAGGGACTTCTCTGAGCGATGATAACATACCATTTGGAAGTTAGTTTCTAATAGGAATACAATCAAGATTCAACACTCAATTGATTCAAGAGGATCGCTCTGTCTAGTAGGTCTTATTCATTGATCAACACTCATTAGAATATACTCATTTTGGATCAATGGGTTGTTGGTTGTTCTGGTAAATTAGTTTCTTTTTTGAGAAATTTGTGGAGGAAGCCTTAATCTCAATTATGTTGTAAAATATTGTATAATATTATATTTTTGTCTTTGCAAGGGATATGGATCCGTAGACTATGGGGGGACTTTTGCGAGAGGAAACTATCGATTACACTATTGTAAAAGAGAAATGTTTTGTATTTTTCCGTAGAATAGAGAGAGTTTTGATTTCTGTAAGGAAGAGGTCATTTCACTACTATATAAATGATTCCTAAAATATTTCGAGAATTATAGGATTGTACAAGAGTAGAGAAATTTTGGAGTTAATAATAAGTCTTCATTTCTATGCTCTATTGTATGAGATTTGTAGGCTTGTTTTTATTTATTCTTTGTAAATTCAATCTCGATTTAATTATGTTCCAATTAGTTGTTTAGATAATGTATATTATAACTATTGTTGATTTCATTTATTTTATGGTATTTGCAATCTTGTAAAGATATTTATGTAGTGCCAAACAAGTTTGAATCAAAATTGGAAATTGAATTCAAAGGGACTTGCTTGTAGTTGTTGATAACTACTTATCAATTTTATCACAATCTTGTCTTGAATTAATTTCTGTTGAATTAAAATAACTATTTCTTTAATATGATAGTACATCTAATATTGAATTCATTCACTTATAATTGAATTCAAGTATATGCATGAGGTGTTTTAATAACTATTTATTGAGATCATTATTATTGCATATATGTCTAAATTGTTGCAAATTGTAAGAACTATTTTTATGATTTGTGTTGGCATTATGATACATATGTTGTACTTGATGGCAACCCACTCATCTCAAATGATAAATTATAGTGCAGCAAATTTCACGCACTTTCATGCAGAGAAACGTTCCTTTCATGCAGAGAAAAGTTCACGCACTTTCATGTAGAGAAAAGTTCACGCACTTTCATGCAGAGAAAAGTTCACGCACTTTCATGTAGAGAAAAGTTCACGCACTTTCATGTAGAGAAAAGTTCACGCACTTTCATGCAGAGAAAAGCACACACACATGGGAAATCTTATGGTTGGTTCATGGTATTAGTCCCACAGCTTTTGATCCAATGGTTTTGGTCCATGGTATTGCATCCAAAAGAATTGAACCCAAGTATTGGGTCCATGGTATTGTTTCCCAATGGCTTTGGTCGATGGTTTTGAGTGAGGCCTAGCCTATGAAAAGGAAAGGAGATCATTTGGCTAATCACAAGTGTTGAAAATCTTAAGAAGAGCAAGATCTGAATTTCTGATAATCAGTGTGTGAGACATAGTTGAATCGGCGAAGCAGGTGTGGAGGTGCGCTGAACAGTAGACAGTGCAGGTTCGGAGTTGCGCAGACTCGTCAAGGCAGAAGGGCAGATATCCACAGGTTTCCTTCGGTAAAGTTGCTGGCCTTTCTTGAAATATATTTTAGTTGTCTTTTATCTATTTCTGCAGAGATCTGGGTTCAAATTGGTGTCTGGTTACTGGTGTTATTTTCTGGTTACTGCATTCTGAGAAGTTATTTATTTAAAGGAGATTGGGTGATGCACATGTACGTGATGTTTTGGATCCAGTTTGAAAATTGATGTAACATGGTCCCTGGAAGGAAAGAGAAGGTAGTATCCTTCTGTAGGTTAGCACCTACGTACTAGTATTTCAGCTAGTACAAGAGCTAAGGGGGTTGCAGCTCCCTTCCAGAAGACGCTGGAAAACGAGAGAGGGTTGTAGCTCTCTGCAGGTTGCAGCCTGCGTAATGGTAAAATATTACACTAGTACAAAATCATTGTAAGAAGAATTTTCTAATTGAAAGAAGATAGGGACATATTACAGTAGGTGGTTTTCACCCACATTGGGTTTCCACCTTACATGTTGTGTTCCTTGGTGTGACTGTCTATTTTGTGTTCCTGCTCATTATTCTATGGTTCTCACATATAGATTAATGACAAA
>APFE030666185.1:0-31100 GCA_000404065.3 Pinus taeda
AAGTGGGAGATTGTTGGGTTGTGTTATATTCTTTCCACGACTAAGCTACGTAGTGAACTGGGGGGTTAGAGGGGGGGCGAAGCCCCCCCTTCGTTGCGTTGATTGCACAGCAGGGGGGTCACAAGGGGGGCGGCAACCCCCCCTGTCTGGGGGGTTTGAGGGGGGCGGGTAGCCCCCCTCTACGGGGTCCAGGGCAGCGCCCCAGGAAAAAAAAAATTGGACCCTATATTAGGTTGGGCAAACCTACCTATGGTTCTTCGGTCCATGGTTTTGGACGCGATGGTCTTCGATCCATGGTATTTGATGCTTCGGCATGTATAAATACATTGTTGTAACATTGAAAGGAACATAATGAAAAATCAAGCTGGTAGTCCCGGTTTTGGGATCCAGTGGGAAATCTCTATGTATATGTGTTTTATGTATTATGCTCTCGCATTTTTATTTTTCCTGTGATTTAGAATTCGCATGCAGGTAATTTCTGTACGGGGTTAAAACCTACAGGTAGGACCCCTACTATCCTGAATAATCCTTTCCCCACTCAGCAGCAACAACACCTTATTGCAAACCAACCCCAACCCCCACAAGCGGGCAATGGCGGTTCGCAACATCCTTCAACTGGTGAAGGACCCTCTACCGTTTACATCTTTGAAATGGTAGATCTACAAACCAGAGCCAAATCTTATGGAGCTCATGTCGCTCATGCATAGGAACCCTCCTCAAATCAAAACCCACCGCCGCCTAACGATATTCATATCGAAAGGCCGGTTGCTGACCTTGTGATTCGCCCCCCTAAAGGGGCACTTCGTCACACAATGCATAATACATCTACACGTTCTGCCCAAAACTACAGCATTGTATAAGACTTGGCGCAAGTGCCATCAGCTATGTTGGCACTCAAAGTATTACAAACCTATCCAGCATAAAGGAAAGCTCTACTTTCAGCTATTGGTGGTATTGACCCTCAGGATTCCATGCTCGCAATTTTCGATATGGAAAAATGTAAACCTCCCCTTTCTCACCAGCTTGCATTTCAAGTGAAAATTTTTTCGAAAGGTATAGGAATACATAGAAATTTCATAGACGAAGGTGCTTCAACCTGCGTAATGTCAGCTTCATGTTGGCTCGCTTTGGGTTATCCAACCCTATCCCCGCCATCAAATTCGCTTAAAGCTTTCAACATCCACACTTTCATCCCAAAAGGTTACCTAGCTAGCCACCCCATCACCTTGTATGGGAAAATGGTAACGGTGGACATCAAAGTCGTAGATAGAAAGCTTGACTATAATCTCTTGTTGGGTCACAGTTGGACTTACGCCATGACTGCCATTGTGTCTACTATCTTTCTCATCATCGAATTTTCATTGGATGGAAAGGTAGTCACAATGGACCAACTATCTTTTTACACCCTGGATTATTCCCCATTACCCAGTGACTCTATACCCTTAGTGGGTGGTGTACCTGACTCTTACATCAGTATCAGTACCGGTCTATTGGAGGGCTCTTCCTTGATGCATTGTTTCCCTCTTCTACTGCCAGCGGTTCCACAGACAGTCAATATGGTTTCATCCATTCCTCATGAACTGACCGATCCTTGGATCCTATTGGCCCCTTTAGACATTGACACTTATGAAGAACAAATGTCGTTGTCACTAACTGAATTATCCTACCAAGCCATTCAATCTGCATCCGAGTCTTCGGTCACTTTGGTCACGGCCAACAGTACCACTGCCCCTCTCATAACGGCTCCTTCTTTTGATCCCCTCAATCAAGTCCTACCTATGGACGAAGCTATTAGAGAGATCATGAGTTTAGAAGAGCGACCTTGGGAGGAATCACACCATTGTGTTTCGATATCTGATTCGGACATGATGCCTCTTCAAATCTTGTCATCTGACACACCTGAAATCGTTTCCTCACCATATACGACTATCCAAACTTTGGACTCAGAAGGAAACATGGGAAATATTTCAAAGACATTTCTCATTGATATTTTTGTCACGACAGGCATCATAGAAAACATCCAAGTTGGAGCAGATTGCAATCATGAAGAAATTGCAAGCTTCACCTACCTTTTTAAGGAATTTCGCAATGTATTCGCTTAGCCTTACACGGAAATTCCCATCATAGATCTTTCTATTGTCGAGCATGAGATCAAGATATACGACAATGCTAAACCTGTCCACCAAAGGCTTCGACCAGTCCACCCACGTAAAACGGTAGCCATCAATACTGAGGTGGAAAAGTTGTTATGTCTTGGTTTAGTCTATCTCGTTCCCTTAACGGAATGCGTTTCCAATCTGGTTCATGTCGATAAGAAACAAGGAACCATCCGTGTATGTGTCGACTATCGAGACTTGAACGCTGCATGTCCAAAGGATAATTTTCTGACACCGTTCATCGACGACTACACCAGTTGTGAATCATTCTCATTCATGGATGGATTCTCAGGTTACAACCAAATTGCTATAAAACCCAAAGACCAGCACAAAACTGCCTTCATTTGCCCATGGGGAATCTTTGCCTATCGAAAACTCCCATTCGGTTTAAATAATGTTGGAGCAACATTTCAAAGGGCCATGGACTACGTGTTTCACCATATCAGACATATTGTTCAAGCTTACTTGGATGACCGTCCAGCCCATTCCAAGAAGCGAGTGCAACACCTATATCATTTAAGAGCTATCTTTCTTAGGTGTTTGTTTTATAATATACATTTGAATCTGCATAAATGCATTTTCTTTCTCAAGTCTGGATGCTTACTTTGATTCATTGTCTCCAAGTACGATATTAATGTTGATCCCAATAAGATAAAGGTAATTACTCAATTTCCCGAACCACAATCCATTCTACAGCTCCAACATTTGCGAGGGACCGCAAAATTTTTATGACGGTTCATTGTAAACTACGCTGAGTTGACGAAAGGCTTTATGCACCTACTTAAGAAGGAAGTGTCATATCTGTGGGATGATCAAGCTCAACGATCATTTAATGCCTTGAAAAAGGTTCTTATATCAGCCCCACTCCTTAGCACTCCCAATTATGGGTACGACTTTCTTCCATACCTAGCAGCCTCGCCATCCTCTCTAGGAATGGTCTTGGTTCAAACTCATGATGACCGGAGTGAACATGTGATATATTATCTGTTGAAAGGCCTGGTTGGGCCCGAACTCAGATATTCACATGTGTAAAAGTTGTCCATGGCAGTTGCTTTTGTTGTCAACCGCTTCCAACATTACATACTATTGTGATAGACTACTATCATCGCCTTGGAGAATCCCATGAGACACATTTTGTCTCATCAAATAATTGGAGGGAAATATTCAAAATGGATCATGATCATCCAACAATTTGATTTGGTTTTCGCTGCTGCCAAAGCGAAAAATTCCTTAGTCTTCACCGAACTTTTGTCGGATCTCCCCATAGTCAATTGTAACGAGATAGCCCATGATCCTCTTCTGGATGAAGTTGTCTATCTTATCGACACAACTGACCCTTGGTATGGTGACATTCTTTTCTACCTCCAAGTGCAATGTTTCTGCCCTGAGCTATCATCAGGTGATGGTCATCGCATCTGCCACCAAGCGTGATACTATTTAGTGCTTAATGATGTGTTATATCGTCGTGGTGTGGATACAGTTCTTCGACGTTGCCTCACTCATAAAGAGGCAGAACACGTTTCAAATGACTGCCATGCTGGGGCATGTGGCGGTCATCTTTCTGGCATATCTACTACTCATAAAATTTTGCACGTAGGCTACTACTAGCCGACCTTGTTCAAAGATTATATCAAGGCTATCCGGCAATGCCATCCTTGTCAAGTGTTTACAAAGAAAATGTGTGCTCCTTTGGCCCTACTGCACCCGGTTATATCCGTCAGCCCCTTTGCCAAATGGGGGATAGGCTTCATAACTTGCAACCATGTTTCCTCTACTGGACACAACTATATTATTGAAGATGTGGACTATTTCACGAAATGGGCCGAAGCCCTTCCCACCTTCCGAGCCGATGGAGAAACCGCAGTGCTATTCCTGTTTAATCAGGTCATCTATTGCTTTGGTATGCCCCACATGATTGTTAAAGACCATGGGTCTCATTTTCATAATCACATGATGTCTGACTTAACATCGTTGCGAGGTTTTCGCCAGGATCAATCATCCTCCTACTACCCCCAAGCTAATGGTCAAGTAGAGGTCATCAATGGCGTCTTAAAAGCCATGATTTGTAGGTTAGTATGGAATCATAAAACCCACTGGCATCAAATGTTATATCCTGCGCTATGGGCATACCGAACTTCAGTTAAGACTACTACAGGCTTCGCACCTTTTCAACTGGATTATGGCCTGGAAGCAGTTTTACCAATCAAGTGTCAGATTCCCTCCTTACAAATCATCGTTGAACTCTTGCCCATCACTACTAATGAAGAAGAGCGCCTGCTATACATAAATCAACTGGATGAAACCAGTCAAGATGTTGAATTGGCACTCAAAGCCCACAAGCGCTAGGTCAAAGCCCAGTACGACAAAAAGGTCAAGCCTCATTCTTACTGGTCTATTTTTGTTTGGGGTTCATTTCTTCTCATTTTTTGACCATTTTATTCTTTTTACCCTTTGATTTTTCTTTTAGGGTATACCCTCTTTACATTTTTTAATTTTTTTTATTTCTTGAAAATATGGAAAACCTTTGCAACAAGAAAGGTATGAACATATTACAGAGCTCATCAAGTCAATCATGAAATATGACACCTATTGGTATAGGAGCATAACACTGGCTCCACTTGGGGATGGCTTTTCCTGGTGAAAAGTCAAGAACAGCAGGTCAGATGGCCTTCTGAATGAGTTTGACTGTGCTCTGATATCTCCTTCTGCTGGTTGCTTTATTATATGTATGACAGTAACACTTGTGAAGCTTAAGACCTTCTCTTCGGGCTTCAACTCCAACAAGTTACTATCCAATCAACACCAAACCTTTATTCTTCCTACTTGAATCCCACTTGAGCACCTTGTAACTTAGGTAGGAATCTTCAGTCTTAGTCTTTTATCAAAACTATTTTTAACCTTTTCCTGCACAACTTGAGATCTGACCTGAAACTAAAAGGTGCTGTAACCTTCAAACCAAATTAGTAAATCATCAAGACCTTAGGGCTTTTTGCTTGGATTCAAATCTTTAAGGATTTATTTCATAATCTACTAAAAACTGAATTAAATCAAACTGAAATCCTACCTACTTAATCTAATTAGCTTTCTGACTTCTAGTTAGGTAAAATGAAACAACCAATGCAACCACTCAAGCATCATATACATTGGTGACCTTTGTTGCTTGTGCTTGTTGGTGTTTAAAATTGAGATCTTGCAATCAAATATAGCTTTGTTAACCTTTAAGAAGATAAGGAAATTCCTGATCTCCTTTGTTGGATCTAAAAATTTTACAAAAGGATCTTGTAACATATATACTCTATTCTTGAACTGATTCAAACAATTGTACATCTGTTGTGTATGGCCTGCATGCCATGAAACTAAAATAATACCTTTATCTTTAACACCCTGCATGTTTTCAACTACACTTTGTGATGATATTTCTACTGATTGTAATGTCTGTCTGGTGAAACCATTATTATCTTGATTTTGACTCTCATAGTTTGTTAATGGAGAAAAATTATGATTGCATTCATCATCCAACCTATCAGCTATTGGATCATAAAGAACTTGGAAGGATTGCTGCAACTTATTACATATAGGTTCAAATGGAACTTCATAGATTTCTACAAGTTGCTCCTCCTTTTCTTTAGAAATTTTATACCACATTTCCTTTAAAAATTGAAATGATTCAAAACAAAGAGGCGAGGAATCATCTTGGATCATTTGATCATATGTTCCAGTTTCCAAGTCTTCTTCTGCAACCTGACATTCAATGGCATTTTGGGGCTGCAAATCTAGATATGAGAAGTCTTGAACAAAGATTTTATTGCCCTCTAGATAGTTAATATCAATACTTGTTGACGTTTGATTTATAATTGCATGATATTTATCTCTGATAAACTGAAATGAATCAAAGCAAAATGGTAAAGTTCCTTCACTGATTTCAAAATTTTCTGCACTTTCCTCCTCATTCTCATAACTGAAATGAACAAGTTGATCAGTATTTTCAAGCTGCTGAACCTGAACTTCCTTATTCCCCAAATTAGCTTATGATTCCTCTGCAAGGTTAATTTGGATTTGAGGAACATAATCATCATCATACTGATCATATTTGGGCGAATCATCAAAAGAAGTAATGTCATCAAATATACACATTAGATCAGGAGATTGCTCCTCCACAAATTGCTCTATGAATCTATCTTCTGGTCTATGGTAGTTGGAATTAACATGGATTTGTTCACAGATGTCAACATCTTCTTTTTGTGAAACAAATGTGTCATGGTGATTTTGAACAAAACATTCAACTTTCATTGTGATCTTCTGCATCATTTCCTCTGTTTTCTTTATCAAAATGTCGAGTTTTTCCTCTTTTTCTACTTTCAACTTTTCTCTTCTAATTTGCAGATTAACTTCTACATCTACTGCCATGTTCTGCATATGTTCCATTATTGAGGGGTTTCTTTCTCTTAGATGAAATTCTATCTCTGAATCAAATGCACTTGGGTAATGCAAAAGAGCTAAATCAGGAGGAGGTCTTATATTTAATGGTATTGAATAATAGGCTTGATTAAATCTGCCTAAAAATTTTTGTATTGTTTCATCTGGATGTCTTTTTAACTGATTATATTCTTCTATGATTACAAGAAGATTGACTTTGATTATCCATCTATCAAGGAAGAGTTTGAGAAACTACTCAAGATTTGAGATGCTTGCCTCAAGCAGGGTTTTAAACCAACTCTTGACTTTGTCTTGCAAAGAAAGAGCAAAAAGCCTAATACTAACATCCTCTTCATCTACTTCAAATAAGTTAAGATAATCTTCAAAAGCTTGAATATGTTTTTGGGCAGTGATACCATTCTCTCCATCAAACCTAGGGAGATACTTGGGATAATTGTTAGGGAAAGCATGGAGTGTAGCAGGTAACATGAGTGGTTTATATTTATCAGGAACTTTATGAGGTACTAGAATATGTACAGGGATTGTATGATTAGTCTTAATTTTTTTATTCTCCTCAATTGGAAAATGATCTTCATAAGAATTAGAAGACTGTTGTTCAAATGTGTAAGGAGACTTTATATCTACATTTTTCAAAGGAAAATAATAAAAATTTAATCTAAAATACAATATACATTGAAAACCTTTATCAATGAGAAAGAACATAATGTCTTGGCTAACAATCCAAGCTAAAAGCCTGATCTTTTCACATAGTTCTTTCAGGTTCATTTCTCCAGTGGAGTCTTGATTGTGAAATTGATTTGGAGTCGCCAGGTGGATGATTTTAACCTTTGTGTATCTGATCCCTGTCCACCATCATAGATCAGATCTAAACCTGTAAAACAATTCTGAAGAAAAAGTTAGTTCTCCAGGAAGCCAAATTTTGAGTATTTTATGATTATTTTGCTTTTTTATGAATTTTCGAAACAACTTCTATGATTTATTTAAGAGGCTTTAGATATGAGATTTAAACTTTCTTAAAGACTTATTTGACAAGAGGAACTGATCAAGTATTTGAAACCAGATGTTTAATCTATAAACTAGACCAGAGATAGACTGAAGCATCATTCATTTACTTCTGCAATTACAAAGCAAGAGCATTTCAAAGGCTACCTGGCTAACTTCAAGCTCCGTCTGTAGCTTATAGAGTAAACAATAGTAACAAACAAATTATTTAGGTCCCCAGTGGAGTCGCCACTATGTTATCACTCAAGTTTTCCCAAAAGTTGTAAGAAGGGGGAAGGAGTCCGAGGTAACCACAAACCAATCTTTTAGATACAGATTCTAGCCAATCTGCATCCAGAGAGGGCTCTCTCTTTAAGTTTTAGCTTTGTTTTTTGAAAGCTATTAGGCTAGTTATGAAGTTTGCGGGTTTTGTTTGAGCTTGGGTGGTGAGATTCAATAATAGAGGGGTAGGACTGACTAGTTTAGGCCATTGTGCCAATGGAGTCAAAGAAAATGGCTTAACTGGATTAGGTTTCTTAACAAAGGATGGTTTCACAGGGCAAGATGGTCAAACAGGGAACAAATGAAGACCTAGAATAAATGGAGTGGTTTCAAAATGGGTGAAGGGCAGTGAAGAATCCTTCAACCTATTTGAAAAAGGGAACTTGAATGATTACTAATAAAGAGAAGTTAAGTATTCTTTAATAAATAATCAAAATGAACGAACTAGAAAACAGGAGCACTTAAGATTTCATTGTTTATCTTAATTCAGAAGAAAACATAGAGAATAATAACAATTGAAAATAGAGTGTAATCAAGCATATTCCGAATTACTCTTTTTCATTTATCATTCAGATATGAAACATAGATGATATGAGAAACAAGAAAAACTTTAAAACACAAGGTATAGAGGACTTATTGATCCGGTGTTTGATTCGAGAAATCTGCGGAAAGTCCTTTGCATCAATTCTTTATCCAACAAGCCATACAAAAGTTGGTCCAACAACAGTTTATTCCAAAATAATCAATATTACAGCAATGTATATGAATCCACACCAAAATACTTCAAATGAAGAAGTATTTATACTAATTGTAAACTAAAATATCTTGAAAAAATATCAAGATTAGTTTCACAAATATCTCCAATTGTTTACATTAATAGAACTTAAATAAAGGACATTAAAAACTAATGAATCTATTTGGTACTATTTCTATGGATTTATGGTGACAAACAAGAGAAAGTTCAATTTGATAGCAACTCTTAGTTGATGATGAGGCATCCCAGTCACTAACTGCATCCTTCCTTTGTGCATTCTGCCCCAGAAATTCTGCAAACTTGGGGTCCAATGGTTCACTTGTATATCTCAATCCGTGATAGATATGTAAAAAGTGAAAGATTTTTTTGTAGATAATAATGTTTTTGAAATAAACCTCTCTCAGTTTCCCAAAATTCAGCTCCAGCTGTTCACAATATTCTCTGCAAAAAGATGTCAAAATCAGGACTTTACACAAACTGAAAAATAGGTTGTGAAGACATGAAATTATCTCCCTCTTGGTAATACCTGTGTAAAATATGATATAGGTTTTTGTAGCTTGACCTGTTAAGAACAAAAACCTCTTTCCGTTTCTCGAAATACTTCTTAGATTAGCCACAGTAGTTTCTGCAAAACTATGACTTAAACGGGAAATTTCTGAAGAATGTACCATTTTTGCTCTAATTTCATCTTTTAACCTTAAACTTCTTTTGACTGTTTTTCATTTTTACTTTGGATAAACTTCATTGTATCTGGTGAAAATGTTTTCATCTTTGTTTAACCCTCAATGTCTTCATGTTTATTTTTATTGTTTACTATTTACTTTTTACTTTTACCACTCTATTTTTTATCTGTCTTCACTTTGACATGAATTTGTATGTTCTGTTTTGTAACTGTCTTCGCTGCTGTTTATCTTCATGCTAGCTGATTTACTTGACTTGGTCTTCAATCTGATACTCTTTAACCCTGATACACTTTGATTTCTCTTTACTGTGTCCTTTTACCTTCAATATATTTTTGAGATTTTTACTGTCTATTTCAACAGTAAATCCTTTTATTTCCATGTTCCCTCTGTGTGTCAGCTGTGTGTTTTATTTTGCATCTCTATTTGAATAGACCTGATAACGATCTTGGAGTAAATAGGCCTTATGACTAATATTAAGATTGTTTATCCAAGGCTGTGGCCTTCTGCTCACCTGTAAAACAAAACAAACTGTTAAGAAAGCATTGGTTTGCACAGGAGGTTGAAAAGGTTCCACTTGAGCTTGAGAGGTCTGTGGAGTGAGCCCAGAATGATTTTCGGGAGGTAAACCATGCTCGAATTGGTTAATAGAGGTTTCAGGTGGAGCAGCATACTATAGCGAAAATGACATTTGTTCGCTTTATTTCACAAAACTGAGGTTGGCGGGGTGCTGAGGTTGGCGGGGTTTTTTGAGTTTGATATTTTGTGTAGAAGTTATGATTATTCATCTGATGCCTAGAAGTTAAAGTTGTTTCTTGCAACTCTCAAGGACGCAGCACTCCGTTGGTTCATGGGACTAGGAGGAAACACTATATCTTCTTGGGAACAAATGAAAAGACTGTTCTTGTCAAAATATCAGGAATATTGAAAGACTAGAGATATTCAAGATGAAATCTTTACTATTGTGCAAAATGATGATGAGACTCTAGAGGACTACTTGGAGAGATTCATGTACATCCTCCAAATGTCAAATCACAAATTTGATCTAAGTACCATTATAACCTTGTTCTTACGGGGGCTTACTGGCGATGCTAGGAATAATCTAAATCTGTTAGGACAAGGTGATATTGCTCAAAAATATTTTGATCAAATCTGTGACTGTTCAGGAAATTCTCGAGGAACCAATATAGATCCTATAAAGGAATTTGGAATAGAAATAAGAAAACTGAATCTACTAATGCTATGATTATTGGATTAGAAAACAAAATGGACAATATGAAAATTGAAATAATGAATATTGTTAGTAAACAACTAGACTCTTTGAAGTTTCAGCAAAAACTTGTAGAGGAACAAGAGTCATTGCCTATTTTTTGTCCAAAATGTAGAAGAAAGAATCTTTTAAGAGAATGTCCTCTCAATATTAAAGAAACTAATAAATGTGTGATCTGTACAGAGAACCATGCCACAGAAAAATATCCCTCCATACCTGGGTTGAAAGTTGTACTTGAAGGAGGACAACCTAAAGACGAATCACTGCATGTTATGGGAGCACGAAGAAACTAGCCTCAGGTAATTGAAGGTATGGCTCCTGAACCTCCACCACATTTTTTGGTTATAATGCACATTCATATTCCTATCCTAACAATAGTCACTCTCAACATTGGTAGCATGGGAACCAATATCATTATGGACAACCCTCACAATCTTGGCAACAAGGATGGAGAGGGCCAAATCATTCATATCATTCACACCATTCCTATCCTGCACCTATGCAGTCATACCCTCCTACATATGTGCCTTATGCAATGCCATGACCATCATTACCTCAGCTGAGTCATCCAATTCCACCATTGCCTTTACCTCCACCGTTTCGACCTTCTCAATTGCCTGCCCAACCTTTACCCAACCCTAATAACAAATAGGTACAGATGATCCATTCTATGAACCCGCTTTCCTCATCCAGATTTCAGTCCATGCTAGTTGGAGTCAATGACCTCCAATTGAGATTGGGGAAGATAGTGACCTGAGAAAACCAAAAGAAACCTATGGTGATTATCAACAAGAAATGTGAGGAGGAAACTCCTGACCATTCTGAAAAATATGACACCATCCAGCCTATCCTCATACCTTCTAGGCCTTTTCCATCTTCTTCCAACCGACCTACCTATCCAGAGAGGTTAGTTGTGGAGAAGAAAGACCCCATTCCTGAGTCTAGACTGTCTTCTGAGCTTAGGAACCTTTTCATAAAGGTATCTTTGATCCAAGCCATTAAAGAGATCCCCATTTGCACAAAAATCATTAGGGAACTCTATCTTAGTAAGGTAGGAAGGATAATATTAGAACCTCAAACCATTCAATTTGTTGGTAGAGCAGCAGAGTTATGACGGGGTGTATGCACATGGAGAAATATATCGACCCCAGAAACCCTATTGTCTCTGTTCAGATAAGTGATGTCCTTGTCTCCAATGTACTTATAAACCTAGGGGTAGCCATTAATGTTATGACCAAGCAAACCATGGATCAACTTGGATTGGTCCATATTCGTCCTACTCCCATTGTGCTTGAACTAGCAAACAGATCTAAAATCAAGCCGGAAGGGGTGTTGGATGATGTGGCCATTTATTTAGACTTTTGGGAATACCCCGCAAACTTCATTGTGCTTCAGCCAAAGAACCCTGTGGGGGGGCATCCCTTGATCTTGGGACAATCATGGCTTGCTACGGTCGATGCTTATATTGGATGTCATTCTAGTGACATGTATATTTCCCATGGAGATTCCAGGAAGAAGGTCACCTTGTATCCACCCACTAGATCCATTCAAGATCTCCGAGACACTTTATGGTTAGACTACAGTGGTGATAAGGAGACTCAGCCTATTTCATTGATACATCAGAATGATGAGTTCTCACAAGAGGGTGAGATTCAAGACTTCCTGAACAATCTAGACATCATGCCCAATTTTGAGTCATTGAGTCAGACTTTTAGTCCAGATTTTCAAGAAAGATATGACTCTCTACCTCCCTCGCCACCATCTCTAGTGACACCTCTGTGTACTCTTGAGCATAATACCACTCTTGTTGATATTAGTCCAGGTAAATCCTTGCATATCAGTTCAGACTTGGATTCTTCCCAGCAAGAGCAGCTTGTGAATTTGTTGCGAAACCATATTGATGCCTTTTCATGGGGCTATGAAGATATGAAAGGAATCCCTCATGAATCTTGTACCCACCATATCTATACTCAGGATGGATCCCGACCTGTCCGACAACCCCGAAGGCAAATGAACCCTGCTATAAGAGATGTTGTAAAGGAAGAATTGCAAAAACTCTTAGATGTTGATTTTATCTATCCTATTTCTGACAGCCAGTGGGTCTCTCCATTGGTATTAGTCCCAAAACAAGATGGGAGATGGTGCATTTGTATTGAATACAGAGAATTGAACAAAGCCACTCTCAAAGATTACTTTCCCCTTCCTTTCATTGATTAGGTACTTGATAACCTTGCTGGTAAGAAGAACTTTTCTTTTCTAGATGGCTTTAGTGGGTATAACCAGATACAGATTGCGCCTGAGGATCAAGACAAAACCACTTTTACATGTCCATGGGGTACATTTGCTTACTGAGTTCCTCCCTTTGGGCTATGTAATGCCCCGTCTACCTTTCAAAGGGCAGTCTTGGCCATTTTTGCTGACCTTGAGTGTGTGGAAATCTATATGGATGACTTTTTTGTGTTTGATGATTCATTTCAGGATGGATGCCCTCAAGAATCTAGAAAAAGTGCTTCTTCACTACCAAGAAGCTCATCTCGTTTTGAGTGATAAAAAATGCAGATTAATGTGCAAGGCAAGGGTGGTTCTTGGCCATCTTATTTCTGAAAAAGGTATCCAGGTTGACCCTGCAAAAATAGAAATTATTTTGAGTCTTCCTATACCCAAAACTCAAAGGGAAGTGAGAGGTTTTCTAAGACATGCGGGCTACCATAGGAGATTCATTGAGAATTTCTCAAGGAAAGCTACCCTCCTTTTTCGAATTTTGGCTAAATATAGTGAGTTTTCATGGTCCACAGCTTGCCAATAGTCCTTTGAGACATTGAAGGGAAAACTAGTCCAGGCACCAATTTTGAGAGGACGAAACGGGTCCCTATCATTTCATATTTCCTCTGATGCCTCAAATACTGCTATTAGCGCAGCTTTAGGACAAGAAGAAGACAAACAAACTTGTGTTATTTATTTCATTAGTAAAAACTTGTCACCCGCTGAACTAAATTATACGATTACTGAGAAGGAGCCTTTAGCTGTAATTTTTTCCATTAATAAATTCAGGCATTATATTACGGGATATGAGATCTTTATGCATACTAACCATTTCACAATAAGATATTTGATGAATAAACCATTAACTAGCGGTAGAGTGACTAGGTGGTTATTATTGTTACAAGAATTTAATATTACCATTATTGATAGACCAGGAAAATATTATGTAGTAGCAGATTATCTTTCAAGTTTAAATAATCTTGGTGAAGCAATTCCTGTTGAGATTATTTTCCTGACGAACATATTTTTGTTGTGTCAATAAAATCCCCATGGTTTGTTGACATAGCTAACTATTTAGTCACTGGAAAATTACCACTTCACTTATCCCCTCGTGAAAAGCGGAATATCATACAAAAAAGTGTTGCATATTCCTAGATTCAAGGGGACCTGTTTTACACCAGACCAGATCTCATTATCCGTAGATGTGTAAGAGAGGAAGAAGTGTTTGATATTTTAAAATCTACCCATGATGAACCTTACGGGGGTCCCTTCATCGATAAGCGAACTGCATACAAAGTGTTATGAGCTGGCTATTTTTGTCCCTCCTTGTTTAAGGATTCCAAATAGTACATTGAGAGATGTGACAGTTGTCAGCGAATTGGTTAACCTAATCAAATCAATGAAATTCCTTTATGTCCTCAGGTTATGATTGAGCCTTTTGAAAAATGGGCCATTGATTTTGTAGGACCAATAAATCCAACATCATTAAATAAAAAGCATATTTTGGTTTGTACAAATTTCGCTATAAAATGGGTCAAAGATAAAGTTGTTTCTTTTGCTACTAAAAGAGTTGTTATTGATTTTATTTTTATTGAAATCTTTACTAGATTTGGTGTGCCTAGAGAAATGACAATGGAGCATAGTTTATTTTTAATCTGGTACAGGGTATGATGGAGCAGTACAAAATACAGCACAAGAAATCTACACCGTATCACCCGCAATCAAATGGTCAGGTGGAGTCCACAAACAAGGTGATTGAGTCCATCCTCACAAACACAGTAAATATTCAAAGAAAGGATTGGGCTGACAAATTACTAGAAGCATTGTGGGCATACCAAACCACTTGGAGGAAAAGCACAGGACGCACACCATATGAGCTTGTGCACAGGAAACAAGTCCTCTTGCTAATAGAATTCCAAATCAAGACTTTCAGGACTGCAGTCCAATTGGGGCTAGATCTCTCTGAAGCACAACAGCAGTGTCTTCTACAGCTGAATGAGTTAGATGAATTTCGAAGAGATGTTGTTCAGCAGAACATCTTGGTTCAACAATAGCGCAAGAAGTGGCATGACAAGTCCATCCAGAAGAAGCAATTTCAACCAGGGGATTGGGTTCTCATTTATGATTCTAGATTCAAATATTTTAAAGGGAAATTCCATACACGCTGGATGGGACCCTATGAGGTGGTCAAAGTGTTTGAAAATGGAGTGGTAGAGATCAAAACTATTGATGGATGGAATTATGTGTTCCTGGTAAATGGGCGTAGATTGAAGGTATATTTTCAGCCCCTTACTAAAGGAGATTTTATGCAGCAAGTCCAATAGAAACCTAAAAAGGAGTTGGTAGGTGGTAACACCAACCTGTTGAAGGTTTGATTCTTTCTTTTCCTCATTAAAAATAAAAATTAAAAAAAAAAATGACAAAAATAAAAATATTTCCTGTAATTATGAAAATCAGTTGACTAACATGACTGCAAAAGGATCAACTTGAAAACCAACATGCTAGCAGGAAGATCGAAATTTCAATAAAAAGGGAATGTTACTTGATTTTTATATATGTTGGCTGCCACCAAGAAGAAGCAAGTTCAAGGAACCCATCCCTTACCCAAGTTTGGGGTAACTGGCATGGAAATTTTTATCCAAGTAAATTCTAAATTCCCGCTGCAATTACTTTTTCCGGCACCAGTGCAGGTAGACCTTGAAGATAAAATTTTGCCTTTCTTCTATTTTCTTGTTTTGAAATTCCCACTATTTTTCTTTTTCTAAATCCCCAATGAATTACCCTCCTTTTTCTTCTAAGTAAAACTACCCTTACCCGATCTCGTAAAATCCTCTGTTTCCCCTGAATTTTTTTCCACATCCCATTCTCATTTATCCCCCTTGGTGATATTGTTCTTGGAATCCCTGCAGTAATGTTCCTTCCCATTCTGAAAATCACCCCTTTCCCACTTCTTTATTCCTTCATAAATTGATTGTTGAATTTGATGTAGTTAATCTAGAAGGCATGCTCATGAAACACCAAAGGATGGCGAATAAAACTTTTTTTGTATATTAAGGCAAAAAAAAATTCCAACTACAGAATTGTGTTCTATCAAAATTGTTATTTTGGTTAAATCCCTAGTCTAAGATGCGCAGTGCAAGCAAGATCAGTGCAGGAGCACGACCGACTATGGAAGCAAGCGTAAAACAAATTTCACACAGTACAAGAGTGTCTTATGAAGAATGTTTATGGAATTTTATTACTCTGCACATAAGTGATTCCTGCACTGATAGATCATAGCATTATATATTTTAATTGATACTTTGTTTTAACATTTACTAACTTAGGAAAAAAAATTAAATACAAGATATATTGGTTCTGAAATCTAATTTTTTTAATGGGTACTGAAATATGTCTTAATTGAATTATGAGGTAGATCGTGGGATAGTACAAGTTCTCTGAAAATTCATAACTCACTCCCTTTGAAAATATCTCCCATAACTTGTTCATCATTGTCTTACCTCCTAACCTGATCATTATGACCATTACACCGCCGTCACATAAGCCTCCGCCACATCCAATCATTATTGCTCACCCGTAGAACGATGATACATATTTGCATCTAATCCGAGGATCTGTTCTTTTATCATTAAACATGGTCAGTTGAATGGGACTGAAAAGATGAAGGATGGATGGAGCTCTGGCATAAAATTCTCAGCAACCGTTGGTATCGCTCACTAAAATCCTTTTGAGGTTGTGGCAAGGAATTGTGACAAATTCGAACATGGCACCCGTAAGGAATGAGTCATCATCCTTGAAGGAGACAAAACAGACTGTAGAATACTGGAATAGTCTTGCACTATTGTAAGAATCTGGATTCCTTCCATTTTTGCGGAAGTTCGATGACTTCGACATGGTCGTGGTGCTGGAGTTTGCGAAGACGTTTGAAGGAGGTTGAGCTAGGGTCGACTCATTAGAATTCAAAGTCACAGAGGAGTCCATTGCACGAGCTACAGGCTTGCCAACTACAGGGGAGAAGTGGTTCAAAAAGGATAGGCTTGAAAAGAAACGATGGCGTCAGTTTGTGAGCGATAGAAATCTCAAAGTTAACTGGAAGAAAGGGCTTCCACAAAGTGCCATGCTTGGAAAATGGCGAGACCTCATGTACATACTACAGAAATTTTTTATCTGCAAGGAACATTACACATTAGCGTTCGTGTACCACATCAGGTTGTTGTTGCACTTTGAGTCGGGGAAACCTATTAATTTTCCTTACCACCTGATCCGAAGTCTCGAGAAAATGGCGAAAGGTGTGCAAAGTGGGGGCGCAGGCTAAGTCTCATATAAACTATATCATCGTGGGCTTATCACAATCCTCATCAAGAAAGTGTTGGAAGAGAAGGGAGTGACCTGGAAGACATTCCTGAAGGAGTTTCAAGCGAGGAGCGCAGGGAAGTCTTCTAGCATGAGTGCAAGCAAGAAAAGGAAGGTAGAGACACCGTCCCCTACCAAGTAAAAGGGTAAAAGCACGTCGGCGTAAGCGGAAAAGAAGTTTTTCGAAGACACTCCGCCCTCAGCAAAGAAAAGAAAAATCAGAACCTCAACAAGGAAGAAGACTGTTTCTCCAGGGATGAATCAATATCAGTAAATCTCTCTGATTGTGATTGATGAATCACCTCAGGTTTTTCCTAAATACCATAACCTTTCAGTGCTTGCAGATGTCGCGGCCCACACCATGGTAAACGAAGAAAACATAGAAAAGGAAGACAACATATTTTTGTCTACCCTTGTTCACAAATTAAGAAGGAAGAAGATGACACCAAGTGCAGGAGAAGTTTAGGCAAAGGGTCACGAGGATGATGAGGCATAGCACATGGAGACCCTCGACAATTTTGATGAATAGGACATTGAAACCCTCAATGTTTTTGATGAACAAGGTACTAAAGCCCTTGTTGGTTTAAATGAATAGGGTACTGAATCCCCTAAAGAATTGGAAGAACAGGGCATTAAAAACCCTGTGGTGTTAAGTGTGCAAGGTACTGAAACCCTTGGCATGAAGGCTATGGAGGGCATAAAAACCCTCGGTGATAAGGAAACCCCAAGCGCAAAAAAATTTGGCGATGTCATAATGCAAACGCTGGACAACCTTAATCTCGACAATGACGGGACTTGCCTTGAGTCCGTTGCAGAGAAGGTATTTACACCAGAGGATCTAAGCACGGAGCCCTCTACCCTCTACCTCAACAACCAAATAGTAGAATTAGAGCAACAAGTTCATGACCTGGAGGCTTTGAACCAGGTCATGAAGGAGAAAAATTTGCAAAAGCAAGGCAAGGTAGAGCTGCTCGCAGAAGTCAAGAAGCAGAAACAACAAGTGAAAGTATGGAAGTATCAGGCTTCCAAGTGCTATGAACGCCTCAAGAAGGTGACTAATCAGCTGAAAGGAGCCTGAGGTAAAAAGCCAAAGGTAGTCAAAGCAGGGATAAGTATTGAAGTACAGTACTAAGAGCTGGCCACCCATTTTTGAAGATTTTTTGCAGAAGGTAAAATGTTGTGTGAGGACACACAACAGCTTAGGGATGGGAGGATGTTGGTGTCCCAATTTGCTTTAATTTTACCCTATTCCCATAAGCCTTAACCTTTGTTTTATCTCTATTTAACCCTCTCATTCCTACACTAGTCCAAGATAATCATTTATTCCTACATATACTTTGTATTTCATAAGTAAGATTTATTAATTGCTTTATTAATTACTTTACATAGATTTCATACCTTTCAGTATCTCTTGTAACTTATGTTTAACTTTCCTAAAAGTAATTGAAGAAGTGTTAATCATTATTTAGCGTGATCAGTGTAGGCAAATTCATGCACCGCCAACGATGTTTCTCTGTGATCTCCATGATATTCCACACAAGCGTTTTTAACCCACAACTCCTAGTTTGATTGCAGACTATCCGAGGATGGACATTGGTGGTGTATAGTCTAAGATACTTGCCAAGAATATGGTCTACGTTCAACAAAGTTCATTCTTTATTATAACCATCAGCTGGTTTTGCAATGTTGTTTGTTAGTCCGTTCAACCGAAAGGCTTGAATAGGAAATGACTGTAATTAGCATAATATGGCTAAGGCTGAGAGACTGTATATAATGTAGACCGTAGGTAGAGCCAAGCTAGCAATCTCTAAGTTGTAATTTCATTTACTTTGTAATTTTGTATCACTCTCAGTTCTAGGTTGGATTCAAACTATCATGTATACTTGCTGATCAAGTTAAGACAAGGAACATACCATGTTTTCTTCACGCTGTGTTTAATTTTTATTTCATGCGCAATTAAATGTTGAACCATTTCGTTTCCTAAACGGGAAATGAGCTGGTTGTCTAGGGCCCAGCCAGCCCAACTCATTTACCCTTGTGCTTTCGCCATTTAAAATTTATGTGTGAACATTTATTCATTTGCAGTTGCATGGCTTGGATTGCTCTTATTTTTATTTCAGAAGTTCTAAGTTAAATTCATTTCATAGTCAAGTGTGAACGGATCAGTAGTTTGGAAGTTTAATTAAGTTTATTTCTTTCTTTCAATTTCTTTCCTGCAAATGCTTTCTTGAATTTCCTACCTGCAATTCTTTTCCTGCAATTTTTGTCTTAATTTACTTTTGCTCGAGTTGTGTAGGAAGATTCTTCATGTACCAGTGCATGTAGTTTCCTGCACTTCAGTTTATTCATTTACTTTACAGCAAGTGTTACGTTCCTTTTCCTGCTAATAATTTCATTTATTCCTGCAAGCAAACATATTGTTAATTCAAGTAATCATTCTCAATGTTAAGAATTATGCTTTTGAAGGATCTAAGAATGTTTACATGAATTAAGGAAGGACGTTATTACAAACACCACACTTTATACTTGCATTTTATGACTTCAGAAAAAGGAACAAAAACGTTATAAGTGAATCGCTGAAATTTATTTGATGCATGCAAATTACTTTGACTGCTGCTTGATTATTCCAAATTGTTTTTGCTTTATGAAGTTTACTTCCATTGCAAAGTTCAGTTAATTAAAGCATTATTTTTCACTTGTAATTTATCTCAGAATCTAGCTTGCAATTGCAATTCTTTTCAACAGGTCTTTTAATTCTTTCGAAAGTAAATTGGAAACTTTGGTGAAGGAAGTTATGTCTCGGTGCAAGAGCTAGTCTCTTGTCACAAGAAAAAAGTGCTCTAAGTCGGTCTCTTGTCATAGGAAAAAAGTGCTCTAAGCCCTGAGGCTTAGAGCACCTCCATAAAGACATAAGTATTTAGTAAATAAGGTAAAATATACTTTTTCACATAAGTATTGTACCTGCACTAGTGCAAGCAGATTGCAATAGTACAAGAACAGGTTGTTTGGTGTAGAAGGAAGATCAATTGGGAAATAGATCTTTGCAAGGGCCCACTTGTTAAACTGTTAGCCATCTATACTAAAGATAAACATAGTATTTCATCTCAGCATTTAAGATTACTTCCAGTTGTGGGAAAGTTCCTTTACTTGATTTCCTCGCAAATTATTATTTTACATTCCAACACTAGAATTGCTTTGGTGTCGATTGTCTTTAAGATTGTTTTCTTTGGATTCTACAACATTTCATTTAAGAAGTAGGATTAGGAATAGGAAAAGTTAGTACCACTTTTGGAATTGCCTGTGCTTCGTCTCTAAGTTTACGAAACCCCTAGGTTGACAATTAAGTGTTGAGGAGTTTGCTTAAGTGCAATTCCTGGACACAACAGATACAACCTCTGCCTCTAAAATGTGGTATTTATTTTCTGATTCAGGCATTTGTTCATTAAGAAACTCCTCTTTCCTCTTTTCTCCTTCCAACTGAGTCTTTAATGAAAATTTTTCCTCTTTATGTACTTCAAGGACCATCATCTCTTGTAAATTCTTAGTAATTCCTTGTTCTAACAATTTATTCTCATTCTCTAGCTTGTTGCAATTCTTTGTTTTTCTTCTAATTACTAAGCTAAGATGTCCTTACTTTTAACAACCTCTTCTAGTTTCTTTTTTGATAAACAAGTTCTTCACTATCAAAATTGTACATACCTTCTTTAGCTCTCATTAATTTTTATTTTAGTTGCTTGTTCTTCTTTCTTACTCTCTTTAGTTCATCAAGAGTGTTGATGAGTTCCCCTTGGAGATCCACTACACCTTCCTATCCACTACAACTTCCTCTTATTACTCATAGTTAGAGTTATCTTTGGATTTTTATTCTGATTTGAAATCCATGAGTAGGCATTCATCATGTTCCTCCTTAGAGGATTCTTCACTACTTGATTCTAATGAATGAATATCCTCTTTGGAGTAGATCCCCCTTTTCTTTTGAGATTTACTCTTCTAGTAATTTTGAGTTTTATCTCCAGGATTTCAATCCTTTCCTTTCTCTAGCCTCTTTGATTTGGTATAGGGGCACTTGGAGGAAAAATTACCAATTCTACCACATTCAAAACACTTGAAGGATATTTTCCCCTTATATTTTCTTGAGTCGCTCTTCAATTTTCTAATAAATTGGGCCATCTTTTAATCTGAGTCACAACTAGAGTAGGCTTTGAATGTGACCTCCTTTCTCTCTACCTTCTCTTTTAATATTCTCATCTCATAGGTTGTGAGAGTTCCATGGAATTGTTCTATTGTGAGGGATTTCAAGTCTGAATTTTGTTCTAGTATTGACATCTTGGCATTGAACCTCATTGGAAGAGATCTCAATACCTTCTATACAACTACTTAATTTTTTAGATCCTCACCAAGCCCTCTAATCATGTTTTCAACTTCATCAACTCTAAGTAAGTACTCTACTTTATTCTCATCTTCATTCATTCTCAAACTCTCAAATCTCATTCTGAAGGCTTGAAGCTTGGCTTGATTTAGTTTCTCATCTTCTTCATCATTATTCTTGAGTTTATTCCACACTTCCTTAGCTGACTAATAGTGCATTAATTTCACTAATTTAGATTGATTGAGGCCAAAGGGAATAGCATTCTTAGCCTTTGCATTATTCACATATGCTTTGCTTCCATCTAGATCTACTAGAGGAGTTAATAGAAATGTATAATCAACTAGTAAAAAGCCTAAAATATCTACACCAAGGGACATAAGGTAGACTTCCATTCTAACCTTCCAAAATGCATTGCTTGTTCCATCAAAGACTAGTATTTTTCTTGAATAAGGATCCTAGTTTTCTTGTCTTGCCATAATTCCCTACTAATCTACCTTCCAATGGTTAAATTGTTCCTAAAGGAACCTATCTCTAATACCAATTGTTGGGAATCAAGAATTACTTAGAGGGGGGGTGAATCAGTAATTTACAATTTTTACTTTTTAATTATGAAACCATACAATAAAATGAAATAGCCAGGAGTAAACATGATCACAACATTCATATTACACATATACACAGTGAATTTAACATGGAAACCCTTTCAGGAAAAAAACCACAAACGCTTGTTTGTTTTATGATGTAAATTAGTAGCACCCACTCTAATTACATCATTGTTTGTAAGAACCTACTCACAAGAGGCCCCAACCTACTAATGTCAGCAAGAACCAACTTGCTTAGAGGCACCAAGCTCTAATGAATCCCAGCACCAACCTATTGTGGCCAAGTGTTTTGTACTTTCATAGAATTTTCAAACTTAGAACCTTTGACTTACCTCTATAACTGGGAAGTTTTATGATACTAGCACCATGTCCTCTGTGATCTCCACTATAATAGCAAGCTCTCTCTGTTTCTTCTTACATTCACTTATTTTCATTCAAATAATTTAAAATATAAAGAAATTAGAAACTTAGAAGAGCACTCATTCTCTCTCCTCCCAGTAACTATCTTACCTCATGCTTTATCACATACGTTTCCATACACGTGATTCCTTACTATTAAACTTTAACACCAATTCTCATTTATTGAAACGAAGGTTAGGGGGTAATTTATATGTATGAAAACGCAAATGAACAATTGTTTCTAGCCCTTGGATCTCTTCGTGTCCCCAACTTGGAATGAATTTCTCTCTCCTCTCACCACCTGCAACCATATATTTGGTTTAAATAATTTCCCATAAAAATTAAAAAATATATATATATGTATATCAAACTATACAAATATTAATTAAATGTACATATAAGAAATAAATTTGGTAACGTGGGCGATGTAGATGTCATTTGGAGAGAGTTAACGAGGTAAGAGGTACATTTACTACAGTTTATTCAAGGCTATTATGTAAATACTAAGGATTAATTTGTGTTTTTGTGATGTAAGGAAATCGAATATGAATAGATTAAAATCTAGGCAAATTAATTCGATGAAGAATTACGACACTACTAATTCAAGGATGAATGTGTTAAGTTTTTGTTTAAGGGAGAAAACAAAAGCTTTGAAGTTGTTTTAAAAAATAAAACCAATAGGTTTTTTAAAATAATTTTAATTTTTTTTTCAGACAATTATGAAAAAAATTATTTGATATATTTGTATATAAAACTTTTATTTCTCATTTGAGAGGGAGGTTGGTTGTTTTTGGAAGAAGAAAAAGATTTATGTTGTTATGGTTCCTACTATGAATCAGAACTTTGTAACTTTTTATTCAATTTGATAATTAATATTTATTTTCTTATTATTTTGGTCTGTGTTTTATATTTTGGTACATAGAATAATTTAAATAAATTAACATGATCGGGTGAGAAATTGTTCGTATAATATTTAATTTAGTTTTCTTTCTAGATATATATACTATCTAGAGTGCCAGGGAAGCAGAGGAAAGGATGGCAATTTCCTCCCCCTGATTCAGATGATGAAGAATCAGAAGCAGAAGAGGACGACATTTTAGCAGAGAATGCAGAGGTTTCCAAAGAACAGGAGACTAAGGAAGAAGCTACATCAGTAAACAAGGATACAAAGAACCACCAAAATCAGTTAGAGAAGAAAAACGAGGAACAAAATATGGGAGGGAATAAATGGCATCACCACTCAGATACTTCAGACTCAGACAAGGAAACAGGCTCACGAAATGCTGAATCACAGTTAGTTATTGCTTCGATCGAGCCAGCACAAGAAGAGTGGCGAAAAGTTGAAAAGAAAAAGGGGAGAAAAACTTAAAGCGTGAACTTTTCATTGCCGGAATTTAGTTTTTTCCTTTTTTCTCTTTCTCTCTACTCTCTTCTCTCTTTTCTATCATTTCTTCATGCACGTTAGCTTTCTAACGTTGCGCAGGGTGCTACTGCACTCGTGCCCTTATGGGCATCTTATGGAATGCTTTATTGCATCTGCTAGTGTAACTTTTCATTAATTCTTTTAATAAAAGGTTACCGTTTTTTCCTTGGAAAAAAAAATATACTATCTAGAGTGCCCAAGTTATGGTGTTTCTTTCATTGATTACAAGTTGAATTTGGAATGCATAGCATTGATAAATTTACTTTGTCTTTCATAAGAAACATTATTATATGCCAGAATTATGTGTTTATTTCATTATGTGCTTATTTCTTTATTTTATGTTCTTATCTTAGTGTTTATAAGGGTTTGATGGTTGATATGATCACCATCAACTCTTTACAACTATAACTTGAATAATTTAGCTTCACGTATATGCTATCTTGAGTTTTTTATTCAATATATGTATCTAATTCATGTAAGATAGAAATGACACAATACATGATATTGGGATTATTTCATTACACTTATTAGGGTAAATATGATTTATTACCAAGGATTACATGTCTTTTTACATTTACCTTTTCTTTATTTTCCTTTAAATTTGTTATGTCATTTTTCAGTGTTGTTTTTATAATATTTATTTATCATAATTTCATCCTTAAGTTTACATTCACTTCAAGGAATCATATAATTTACATAAGTTCCATTTAATAGCAAATCTTAATCACTCATTCTTTTGAAAATACTCTTATGTCGTTAATTTGGCCCTATATGCATTTTCTTATTTGAATATATTTTGAGAATAGAAATAGGGAATCCATGAGGTGAAGGGAGGTCAACCCTTTTAACCTGGAGCGGGTGGATTCATATCCTCAGTGAATTTCCTCTTGGTTTTTTCTTTCTCACCGGAACAATCTGAGAACCAATAAAGTACAATAATTTATCAACACCGATTGAAGGGAAGCACCAACCCACCAGTACTTAATTAGAAAAGAATTTAGTTTTATCAAGAAGCATCAGCTCCCTGAAAGGATGTGCCACACCCTAGCTTTACCAACTAATGAGCCTCGGTATTGCAGTAAGAATGTTGCAACTCCCAAGGCTACCAACTTTTCATTATCAACCTGGGGTTCGTACAAACTTAAGAGGTATCGACACTATATGTGCAGCATACAATGTGTTCTTCCTTTGTTGTCATGATGTAATGGATTGCATGTATTGAAATCACACCCTAAACTAATTGCAGAAAATGAACTGAAATGGAAACCCTAAACTATTGCAAGAAATAAAGTACAAGGAAAGAAACATATTCTAATTGCATAAAGATCATGAACTAAATGTAAAAGAAACCTAACTTAACCCTATCTATCACATGTGATGATTTAAACTAACTAAGCATGGAATCTGATCTAAAGAGTGCTAACCACTATGTGCATGAATAAATATAAAATAACTTTTTCCTTTTTATCTTTTTGCTTGAAAAATGTAAATGTTAATCTTGCTTGGTTCTTTGGTAGAGGAGACAAGTGTGGAGGAAAAGGAGTACAATGGTTCAGATGGCTTATAGGGGAAGTAGGGGCCTAATCATGGCTTCTAGTGATGATTTTTCTCAATTCGGGCTCAAAACAAGCCACTACAGGGTTTCCTACAAGATGTCTACAGGATCCCCTGTTTTATTACAAAAAACAGGCTGAAAGCTTAGGAAGTGGTATAGAAGGTGGAATGGAGCTTGGGAAAGGTGGATAATGGAGGAATAAGGCATGGAGATGATGGACACGACCTAGAACTCAAGCAAGGGCTTCAATATGGGTAGATTTGCTCAATGGAAATGACAATTTTTGCTTATAAAACAAGAATTCGGATTGAGATTTTAGTGGGTTTTGGTGACATGGGTGGATGAGGCTTGGATGAGGCAAACAAGGTGAGGTATCCCTGAAACAACACACATTATTGTCTAAATCTATCCACAAATTTATATATACATGGGAAAGATTTATTAAATAACGGAAAATTACAAGTCTAAAAAATAGAAATTCGAGAACTAGTGAGCTAGTAAATATATCAAATACCTAACCTAATTAAGTGCAAATGAAATGGGGTAATTTCTTTTATTAAACAGAACTTTTTTGTGATCTAATGCAAGTGGAACCAACTCGATTGAAGCTCATTAGCATGCTCCAAAAAATAGCAGAAATTTACTGTTCTTCGCTACAAAGGAGTTCCAGAAATCTAGATTTGGGAATAAGAAGACTAATCCAAGTAGCTCAATGATTATTGTGACCTTACAAATATTTTCCAATGATGAAATGATGCTTGTGATCCTGCAAAAGAAGTTACATCAACCATTTATCCCAATCCTACAACAAGAAATCATTAATACTAAATGCATAAATAGAAATAAATAAAAACAAGAGATGCATGTGAATAAGAAGTGAAAAGAATGAAAGAAAATGATACAAACGGACTCTAAGGCTCCAGGGATGGCCAAGCCCAAGGAAACTCAAAGATCTATGGAGGAGAACAAGATTTAGAAGTTGAACATGACGCCAATCTTCATTATTATCATCAATACAATGACATCCCTGCAAGAAAATACAATGGAGCTGCAGAAATATGAGTTCTCTCCACAAGAAAAATAATGAAAATCACTCCCTAGAGGAAAATTCGACTTGGTACTTATACAAAATGATTAGGAACCATTCCCCATGAAAGGAGGAAGCTTTCCCCACCAAAATCCCTTGATTAATGGATCTGGTTCCCTGTATTAGGAATCTGCATTAAATGGCCGGGAACACATTCCAAGATTTTCTCAATCATTGGAGTTCCACAATCTGTGCCATAATTTCATAATATCTTGTTGATTTATTATTTAATATTGATCCTCCTGTAGTAGGGAGTAAGTCCCTAAATTATCTCCTCCTCCAAATCTTCATAATCTGCCCAATATTCTCATAATATTCCACAAAAATAAATAATATTAGGCACAAATATGCAATTATTCATAAACCTTCCTAATGAATATATTAAAGTTAAAAGTACATTATATAATGCAAAAAGAGAGGTTTAATATGCTAAAGGATAGTCAGATGGACCTTAATTTATGTTTAATTCAGAGGCATGAGCCTTAATTTATGTCTAATTTAGAGGCCCATCACCAAAACCAACTGGAAGGATGCACCAACACCTTATTACTTTCAATCTACTACCCTAGCACCACCCTGTCACCTTGAAGTATTCTCAGGCACCAACCTCACGGAGACTTCAATATCCACCTTGCACCTCCCTGCCACCCTTAAGATAAAATATAGAACAAGATTTTTTTGTGTCTCGTACTAGGATTAATGACCCACATAAAATAATATTCACTCATTGTCAATATCTCTTAAGTGTTATCTCTGCTAAATCATTTTCAACTTCAAGTTTGCCACTTAAATTTTGCAAATGTTGTTGTAGATCTGACTTTTAACTTGCAATATACAGAGATCCTTAATGATATACATTTCAACAACAAAATACAAATTCTAACTCATACCTCAGATATCAATTTGGAAGAATCTAGTCATGTTACAGTAGGGGATGAACTTTGGACTAGTTGTAGTTATGTGTATACCTCTTTGCTCACTTTCTTGTTTTAGAGATGTCCAATATAGATATGTCCTCAAAATTTCCCTTTAATTTTTTTATTTGACTGAGGCCTAACCAGGCCTTAATATGCCCTTTTAACAAAGCTTTAATCTGAAATGTTGCTTGAAGGGACTCTAAGACATACCTTTCTTAGTCACTTTTACAGCTACCTTAACCTCCTACTTGCCTAATTTTAGATCTGATCCAAACTCAGCCTCAAAATGGGTCTTAATTATCCATTATAATGATTCAAGAATTGGTCTAATTTGTCATTCTTCTACAACCCAAGGTATACCCTATTTTTGTTGTCATAAGAGGCCTATACTTGGCCCCTAACCTACAACCTTATCTCCTCTTTCGTTGTAGCCTAAATAGGATTGACTTGGACCTTAGTATTTGAAACACCCACATGGGCTAATGTGGTCTCCAATAGACCTCTCTCTTAGTTAGAACAGCCCTAAATTCATCTTTGTGTCTGTGGCTCAACCATCTCTATAGCTCAGACTTATTACCTTATATGTGGCCTTAGACTAGACTAAAACAAGTTCTAATATGGTATGAAAACAAGCCAAAAACATTTCCTCACATAATTCTGAATGTATTTCTCATAAATGGCTTCAAGTAAGCATCCCTTAACCTTAGAAACACTTCGCATCACCACACACAAAAAAGGATAAAAGTGAAACCAAAAACCCTTTGAAACTTGTCCTTTACTTCATATTTACAATTATTCCACCCTTGGCCTCATAAAATATCATAGCAATTTCCATGGAACGTGATGCAATAAGGATGATTTTTGAGGGCATACAAGTGCCTTATTTATACTCGAAAGAGAGGTGTAGAAGGAGGGTCGACATAGTCTTTTAATTTTAAAAAAATGCCCCCATAATGAGGTCAGCCTAATCTTAAATAAAATTTAAATTTATAAAGTCAGTTTTTTTATGGAGCCAATCTTAACTCACCTTCTTGAAACAATTTTCACAATATAAATTCTTCCTTTTGATGGCTGACTTGGCCAACAATTTGTAACTGCTAGAATCCAAATAATTTGTCTCAATTCCAATGTATTTTCATTGAATTTTAGGCCACAATTTGGACCAAAACATCATTCATTTGGGGCATCATGACAATGAATCTGGGGCTTCATCTTAGGAGGTCATATCTCCTCAATCCTAAGGAGTTACATGGTGTGCCACCTACCATTAGAAAAAACATGATGACTATTATCAATTGATGATGGTATAATATGCAATTTCCTGATCATATGCCATAAAAAAGAGTGAGGAAAGTGGGGATTCTTATAGCTTCTACTAGATTTCACATCAATTACAACCAGTTTTCAAAAATATTCTCAGTTGACATTGATGCAACACTCATACTTCCCCTGTTATTGTTGCTCCCCTGTGTCCATGCTTTTGATTTTTCTCTTCCCCTTTGACATTAATGGCAAAGGTGACTCCCCCTAATGAATTATTTATCTTTGTCTTCCTAATAGTTTCCTTTCGTCTCCTATATTCTTGGCTTGATGGAATGAATATTAGTGTGAGACCGAAAGTACTCCAAGTTTCTACCAAATATATTCAAACGTTTCTCGTGGAACAGGCTTGGTGAAGTTGTTAGTTATTTGTTCCTTTCTCCCAATGTATTCTACTTGATATTCTTTTCTTCAACTTGTTCCCAAAGAAAGTGGTATTTGATAGGAAAATGTTTGTTCTTGGAGTGAGTCATATGATTCTTGGAGAGACTTATGGTGTTGATGTTTTCACAAAATATTAGAATGGGTTCATTGTACTTTACATGTAAATCTTTAAAAAATTGCTTCATCTAGAGGGCCTGAGTACAACATGTTTTTGCAATAATTTATTTTGCTTCTACTATAGATGAGTATATTGAAGATTTCTTCTTGCTCAACCATGAAACTAGACAATCACGTAAGTAGAAGGCTTCTCCATAGGTGATTTTTTAGTCATCAACACTTCCAACCCAATTTGCATTTGTATAGGTTGTCATAGTTAATTTGTTCCCTTTTGGATACCATAACCCAAATTATGTTGTTCCTTTGAGATATTTGAAGACCTTTGTTACTACTAAAACATGGGATTCTTGGGTGCTACTTGAAATATTTCCACATGTCCAATTGCTTGCATCACATCTGGTCTTGAAGCTACTATATATGGTAGGTTGTCAATCATCAGCCTATAGAGTCTCTAGTCTGTCTCCTTGGATTCATCGTCCTTGATTAACTTATAACCAAACACCATGGGAGTGCTTAGAGGTTTGCATTCTTCCATTTGGAACCTTTTCAACATTTCCTTGATGTACATGATTTGATAAATGAATATGCCTTCATCTTCCTGAGATATATGCAGTCCCAAGAAGAAGGTCAACTCTCCAAGTAGAGACATCTCAAACTCATTTTGCAAATCTTTGGAAAACTTCTTACTCAACCTACCATCATCACTTCCAAATATGATGTCATCCATGTATACCTAAATGATAGTCAGGTTGCCTTGATCAACCTTTATATATAGATTGTTGTCTACACTTCTCCTTTTGAATCCTTCTTGTTGTAAATATCAGTCCAGTCTTGTGTACCAAGCTCTAGGTGCTTGCTTGAAACCATGCAAGGATTTATTTAATTTGTAAACATAATTTACCTTTTCATTTATTGGAGACCCTTATTCAGAATGAAACTACGGTCCAAGCATGTTTCCTCCTCCATAGATCCAATTTCTTCCTTAATTATTCATGATCCTTTGGTTCTTCTATGTAGACTCTTCTAACTCTCTAGTTAGGAATGTTGATTTTACGTCCATCTGATACACTTTGATACTTATCAAGCAAGCATAATCCAAGAACATATTCATTGCTTCCATTCTGGTAACAGGTGCAAATGCTTCTTCGAAATATATCCCTTCAACTTATGCATAACCTTTACATACCAATATTGCCTTGTTCTTAGTTACATGTCCATCTTCATTCAGCTTGTTTTTGAAAACCTATTTTGTCTCGATGGCATTCTTGTCCTTAGGTTTTGGAACCAATTCTCATATCTCATTATTCTCAATCTAGTTTAGCTCTTCTTCCATGTCTTTCATCCAATGTTCATCATGGTTGGCTTCTTCAAAGCTACTAGGCTCAATTGTGGATAGCAACATAAGATGTATTTGTTCTAGCATGTGTATTTGTCGGTTTCCTTTGGTTTCTATTCCCACATTCATATCTCCAAGGATTTGCTCCAATGCGTGTGTAGGTTTTAACCCCATACAAAAATTCCCTACACACAAATTCTAAAACATAGAAAATAAATAATGTGAGAGCATAACACATATACACAGAGATTTTCCCCTAGATCCCGAAACCGGGACTACCAGCTTGATTTTTCATTATGTTCCTTTCAATGTTACAATACATATTTATACATGTCGAAGCATCCAATACCATGGACCGAAAAACCATCGCGTCCAAAACCATGGACCGAAAACCATCGCATCCAAAACCATGTGTG
>APFE030666185.1:33986-83283 GCA_000404065.3 Pinus taeda
TCTTGTTCATTCTTTCTGCAACTCCATTTTGCTCAGGTGTGTATGGAGTAGTCTTCTATCATGCTATACCACACTTCTTACAGAATTCTTCAAATTCCTTGCTGCAAAACTCTCCACCATTATCTATCATCAACACCTTTATCTTCTTCTCTGTTTGGTTTTCCACCAGAGCCTTAAATTCTTTAAACCTATAAGAGATTTTAGATTTCTTCTTAAGGAAATATATAAATGTATTCCTTGAGAAGTCATCTATAAATGATACATAGTACACAGACTTACCTAATGATGGAACCTTCACAGGTCCAAACACATCGTTGTGCACAAGTTCTAATATATGTTTTGCCCTCTTACCACCAGAGGGGAAACTCACCCGATTCTACTTCCCATGTACAAAATTTTCACAGAAATCAAAATTTAGAGAGACATTACTCATACCTTCTACCATACCTTTACCATGAAGTATTCGAAGGCCCTTTTCTCCAATATGTCCAAGCCTTTGATGCCACGGCATGGTCTTCTCTCCAGAGACCACTAGATTTTCTGCTTCACTTTCAGAAACCACAGAACTATTGCACCCATCAACAACAGTGCTACCTTGCATCTTGTATAGAGTTCCAATCCGAACTCCCCGCATCAATACTAGTGCCCCCCGAACCATATTGCAGGTATCCTTCTCAAACACTATTTTTACACCTGCATCATCCAACTTGCTAACAGAAATCAAATTTCTGGCTAATGCAGGAATATGCAAAACACCCAGAAGTGTTCTAACCCTTCCACCTTGCAGCTTCAACTTTACTTTTACATGACCAATGATTCTAGCCTTCCTGTCATTCCCAAGAAGACATCACCACCATCAAATTTCTCATACTCATAGAGCCACTCTCTATGGGGAGTGAAGTGAAAGGATGCACCTGAGTCAATCAACCATGCCTCATGATCTACATGTGTACTTGAAGAAGCCAAGTGCACATCCTCATCTTCATCTGAGGTGGTTTTCGCCTCTACAGAAGGAGCGTCATTAGATCCCTTTTCTTTATCAGGAGCTTTAGATTTACAATCCCTTTTGTAGTGCCCTTCCTTTCCGCATTTCCAGCACACCACCTTTACAAGTTTTCCTGGAGATTTAGATCTCTCACTCGATGACTTATTTTTGTTTCTGTTCTGGGACCGTCCACGTATAGACAAGGCATCACCATTCTGGCTCTCCATATTTTTTCATCTCGTCTCCTCCATCAACAAGGGTGAGACTATTTCATCAAACTAGAAGGCATTTGTATTGCTACCTATTGCAATAACCAGACTATCCCACAAATCTGGTAGAGAACACAACAAACTTATGCACTTATCTTCATCTGAAATTTTAATATAAACAAATAATAACTGGCTTACCACAGTATTAAATGTGTTCAAATGCTCTATCACCGAGTCTCCATCTTTCATCCTCAGGTTATACAACTTTTTCCGCAGGAACAGTTTATTCACCAAAGACTTAGATTGGTACAAAGTCCCTAACTTGTCCCACAAAGCCTTACCTGTAGCTTCCCCTGATACATTCAGCAATACTGAATCTGAGAAACACAATCGTATTGTGCTCTTTGCCTCTGATCTAATTACTTCCATTCTTCATCGGACACTCTCATTGGTTTAGTACCCGGATCTACCACAATCCACTAATTTTTATCCACCAACAGATCCTCCATCTTGAGTTTCCACAACTCAAAACTTTGACCATTAAATTTCTCAATCTCTATCTTTCCACTGCTCGCCATCTTCTTTCACCACCAGAATCGATATCGTAGATCTCCCACTAAACAGGGTCTACCACAAGACCGAGCGAAACCCCTCAGCAACAAAGGCATCCCCTTGAAGCCAAAATAACTCTGATACCAAGTGTAGGTTTTAACCCCGTACAGAAATTACCTGCACACGAATTCTAAAACACAAAAAATAAATAATGCGAGAGCATAACACATAAAACACTTATACACAGAGATTTTCCCCTAGATCCCAAAATCGGGACTAACAACTTGATTTTTCATTATGTTCCTTTCAATGTTACAATACATATTTATACATGCCGAAGCATCCAATACCATGGACCGAAAAACCATCGCGTCCAAAACCATGGACCGAAAACCATCGCGTCCAAAACCATGGACCGAAAACCATCGCATCCAAAACCATAGACCGAAAACCATCGCGTCCAAAACCATGTGCGAAAACCATGCACAAGACCATAGGTAGGTCCGCCCAACCTAATATAGGGTCCAAAAACAAAATTTTCTGGGGCGCTGCCCTGGACCCCATAGAGTGGGGTTACCTGCACCCCTAAAACCCCGTGTGACTCCCCCCGCTACGCAATCGGTGCAACAAAGGGGGGGCTCCGCCCCCTTCTAACCCCCAGTTAACTACGTGGGCTAGTCGTGGAAATAATATAACACAACCTAACAGCGAGATTATTTTTATACCATTGTTTAGGTGTTGTGGAAGGTACCTAAAGATTTTTTAATTGTATTTTGATTCTTCCTAGTTGACAAATGGCTCTTCTTCTAATTGTTCATCTTATTTTATTCTTTCTTCCTGCTTTGTTTCTTATATTTCTTGCTCCTTTGAAAATGTGTTTCCCGACTACATTTCATCAATTATTACATTACTGCTTTCCACTATCTTTTTAAGTCTCAGATTATGTACACATTTCTTTTGCTTGAGTATCCAACAAGTATTCCTTCATCTACCTAGGAGTCAAATTTTCCAACCTTTTTATCTTCCTGTTTTATATAACATTTGCTTCCAAAGACTCTAAAGTGTTTAAAATTTTATGGTCAATGGGTCATCCCTTCCATAGTTCATATGGGGTCTTATCGTTGTTACTTCTGAGCATTCCTATATTAAGAATATGAACTCGTGTTTCTATTTCTTGTATCCAAAAGATGTCACTCATTTTGGATTCATTCAACATATTTTTAGTGATTTCCTCTACCACTCTATTATTTCTTTCAATGATTCCAATTTGTTGAGGTGTCGATTGCTGATAATTCTCTTTTTATTCCTTGTTATTTACAAAAGTGTTAGAAATATTTAGACATGAATTCTCCTCCATTATCTGATCTTAAGCACTTGATTTTCAAATCAGTCTGTTTTCAACCATCTATTTGTGAATCCTGAAGCATTCAAATGCTTCTGAATTTTTCTTCAGAAAACATGATGTTCTCATCCTTGTGTAATTGTTGATGAGCAACATGAAGTATTGTTCACCATCCAACCCTTTAGTTCTCATCAGTCCATATAGATTGGTGTGTGCAAAATCCAATGGTTTCGATAGAGAGTGTTCCTTAGTTGTGATCTCAACCCTTGTTTGTTTTCCATACCAGTAGCGCTTACACATGGTGCTTGTTGGTTTCAAGATTTCTAGCATATCTCTTGTTGCTTCCTTTCTGTTGATTTTGACAAGATTTAAAATTGCATGTGGCCCATTCTCCTATGCCAACGTAAACTTTCATCTTCCTTCAACAAACAACAACTTTCCTTTCCAATTTCATCTAATATGTATATGCTATTGGGTGCCCTTGTTGTTTCCACTAATCTACATGATCCCGTATTTCTTATTTCACATTTATTTGAGTTGAATAGAAGCATGTGTCCTTGGTCACACATTTGACTCACACTTAACAAGTTATGGTTCCTATTTTCAATTAGCAAAACACTTTTTGCCATGGCATCCTTGCTTCCAAGCTTGATTGTACCGTTTTCTAAAATTTTCATTCAACCATCATTTCCAAATTAAATTGATCCATCCCTTTCCATTTTCAAGGTCACAAATATGTCTTTATCCCCTATCATGTGTGTTGAACAGCCATTGTCAACATACCATTCACTTTTCCTGTTTTGGGCTTGTAGAGAAATTGCACAATTTCAACCTTCTTTTTCCAAAGTTTTAAAGGTTCTTTTGGAGTATTGTTGAAATTATGCTTTGGCTCCTTTGGAGGAATGATCAACCTACAATCTTTTTCTATGTGTCCAAAATTGTTGCACTTGTAGCATTCTAATTCATTACTTAATGATCCAAATTTGTTATAGTTTCGGTTATAATCTTCATGTGTTTTTCAAGGATAGTTACTCTTAGAGTGGCTTCCATACTTGCTTATGTTCCTAGCATAAGCTTTACAATTTTTTTAGCTTTGTGCCGAAAATTGTTGTAGGAATAACATAAACCAAGAAAGATAGTTTAGTACCAAAGAGTAGGGGATCTTCTAGGTGGTGCAGCTCTTCGAAAAACGTATCCTTGAGTCCTCTCCGTTGTTGATTGTTGATTGTGTTTTCTCTTAAATTATTGATCTTGACCCTTCATTGGTTCAACATTCCCTTTTAAGGCCTTGCATTCCTCCTTCTTGATAGGACCCTTGATGGCACCTGCATAACTCTTGTGTTATGATTCTTTTCCATTTTACATGGAGCTTGATCCCTTCTCAACATGTTTTGGCTTATATCCATATTTTTCATTAAATGGCCTTTGATTGTTGATAATTTCATCCACAATTTTAGTGTTGTTCACAAAAAAATTGGATGTATTTCTTCTGAACTTCCTTTCTTAGTGAAACTTTTTCTAATTCCAAACTTTCTTTTATTTTGGCATTTTTTTCCAACTAATTTTTTATTTTTTATTCAATCATTCTAGCTTCCTCTATTTTGAATTTTAGACTAACAATGGTTTTCTTTGATTCTTCAAACCTTTTTTTGACACTTCAAGAATGTTAAGTTTAGTTCACTTAGCTCTTCCTCCCTAATGACTTGGCTTTTTTCCTTTTTGCTTTTAAATATTTTAGGGCACAGACTAGTTCTCTCTCAAGATCTACTTCTCCTTTGACTTAATAATATTCAGGAGTTTCCTTTTGATTCTCCATTTCCATGAATAACACTCTTTCTAAGTCGTTGTCATTGTCACTTTCTTCTTTAGATGAAGATTTTTTTCTTTTGAATGACTTGACCTTTTTGCTTTTTGCTTTTAAATATTTTAGGGCATTGAGTAGTTCTCTCTCAAGATCTAATTCTCCTTTGACTTCTTCATATTCAAGGGTTTCCTTTTGATTCTCCATTTCCATGAATAACACTTTTTCTGAGTCACTGTCATTGTCACTTTCTTCTTCAGATGAGGAACTTTCTTCTTTTAAATAAACTATTCTTGGAAATTTTTATTTTACTTTGCTTCTTGTTTCTTTTGTGATTTTTATTTTTATTCTTATGAGCTTCTTCTTCTAATCATTAGCTGAACACTTTACATAAGGAAATTTTGAAGCAAGATGACCAATTTTACCACAATTAACACACTTTAGGGGCAGCTACCCTTGTACTTACCAGTTCCTTTCTTCATTTTTTCTCACAAAGTTTGCCATTTCTTCACCTGAATCATCGTTACATCTACAACTAGAGCTTGACTTTGATTGTTGCTTTTTCTTTCTTATCTTCTTGGATGCTTTGAAGGTTTCTTCTCTTTTGGATGGGTTCTCTTGTTCGGTTCTCATTTTGTAAGTTGTAAGTATTCCATGTATCTCATCCATGCTAACCATTTCTAATTCTGATATTTCTTCTAGAACTAAGAACTTCCTACTCAAATTTCATTGGAAGAGATCTTAGTACCTTTCGAACAATCACTTTGTTCTCTATTGGTTCTCCAAAACCTTTCATGGCATTTACTATTTCATCGACATGGAGAAGGTAGGAAGTAATATTTTTGTCTTCCTTCATTTTCACCTGCTCAATTTGTCCTATGAAGGTTTGAAGTTTTTCACAAAGCTCCTTTTCTGAATTACAATGCATTACTTTAACATAAATTGAACTTGTTAGACCGCTTAAAATAGCATTCCTGGATTTTTCATTGTTTTCATAGATTTTCTTACTAGCATCGTCTATTGGAGGAGAGATAGGTGTTTTGTATCCACTTTTTAGAGCATGTCAGATATCAAATCCTTGTGCTTCCACAAATTCCCTCATCATTAAGCTCCAAATGATCCAGATGGATATTGGTGGCCACCCATATATTCCACCTAGACCTCTAGTTGGTTTCATTTGTTTTCTTATTTATTGCAGCGTTTACTATTTTTAGCAGTTTTCGGGTCCTGAACTTCCGAAGTAGTTTTGACCCCCTAAACAGCATTTTTTTAGGTTTGCAACAAACTTGTCCCTACATAAATCTTGTAGTACTTGGAGATATCTATCCAACAAGGTATCGTACGCGCCAAACAGATATCATATGACCAACTTAGGACCCCAGGAAGTTGGTTGCCCAACTAACCCCAACGGGGCCCATAAACTCTTGGTGTTCCATCTTCTCGGGTTAGGGTTTTGGTTGTTTAGGGTTTTCCTTTGTTGTTCCATAATAAATATGTGCTTGAGCCTTATTGTAACATAATTCAGAGGCATGTAGCCACCACATCTCTTCTCATAGATAAGCTACCATCGCCCGAGCTAGTTTATTTCCATTTCTCTTTGTAAGCATATTTCAATATTTGATATTAATGGAATGAAGTGTTATTTCTATTGCATCTCTATATTTATGGTCATATATGTGATTTGTTGTGTCCCTATTTAATTTTGGATCAGTGGCATCAGAGTGGTCTTCTCTTTCTCTGTTTTTCTTTGCATGTCCCCAACGAGGTCGGGATATAAGGAGATAGGGCTCGAACTAGTCCAACCTTTGCAAGACCAGCCTCGCAAATCCCTATGGCCTCCCACCGTGGAAGAGAAGAAATATGAGGGGACAAGATATCCTTTCAAAATCTTGCTCGAAGAAGCCCCCGAGTGATAGAGGAATGTGATGATGGACAAATTTTCCCAAATACTTTAGCGGCTACCCAAAGGTGACGCATCTTCTTCCAGCAACCACTCTAGAAGCACCACACACGTTAACGTACAAGTTAACTTTAAAATCCCCATATTTGAAGGTCAGATAGATGCAGACGCCATAGATAAATGATTAAATCTACTAGAAGGATATTTTTTTGTTCATGATTTTTCCAGCCGGGAAAATATAACTTTTTCACTTCTCAAAGTTTCCCCCCACAACAAGGACTGGTGGGAAACCTACTATGAGAAGAAGGGAAAAAATACACCCTCACTATTTTCAGTCACACCCACTTGTGATTCATTCTGGGATGCCATCAAGGATCAGCACTACCCTGTCGGGAGCTATGAGGATAAATACATAAAATGGACCATGTTGTAGCAGGGAAGGGACCAAAACACATCGGAGTTTACCATTGTTTTTCATACCCTTCGCATGAAGTTGGGTATCAAGGATTCTAAATGACATTTGTTACTCAAGTATCATGGTTGTCTACATATATACATCTAAGATGAGATGGAGTTCCTAGACATCTCCTCGCTCGGCACAGCATACCAAAACGATGTCTAGATTGCGCAGAAGTTTAAATAGAAGAAGTGAGACTTTGGATCTTTGAATCTGAAGTAAGAGAAAGGCATCCCCAAACTGCATAGCAAAGGACAAAACTAAGGCGAGTGACCATGACAACCCATCGAAGCCACAATCAAAGAAAAACAACCTGAAGACAAAGAAGGACACGATAAAATGGTGTCAATTCCATAAGAGCTTCACTCACAACACAAGTGAGTGTCGGGCCAAGAAGTGACTAGTGGCCGAGCTTAAGGCTTCTGAATTAGATGCATGTTCTAACTTTGAGTCAGAACCCGACAATGGTAATGATAAAGGAAAGAAGATCATCGACGCGGAGCCTAGTGCCACTGCGGCCACCACCAAGATCCCGAAGAATGAGCTTGAAGATCCAGAGGAGGGGGAATGCCTCTTCCACTCATAGATGTGGGTGAAGGGTTCTCCGTTGCAGTTCATTGTCGATAGCGGGAGCCAAAAGAACCTCATTTCAGTAGAGATTGTGAAGTGGCTAGGTCTACTAACTACAGCAAATCTGCATTTGTACACCATCTAGTGGCTTCACCAAGGACAAGATCTTCACATTAGCCAGTGGTGTCGCCTTCCCTACAACATCAATCCCTTCACGGATGAGATATTATGTGATGTTGTTCCTCTTGAAGTTTGTGATTTATTATTAGGGAAACCATACTTTTGGTAGTATCATGATGTATATGATTCTAGACTTTGGTCTGTGATTATTACTTTGGGTAACAAGTTGTACAGGATACCAGAGGTAGCCCCACCTACCGCCGTCTCTTTGATTTTTGTAAAGAAATGCAGTAAGTTCATTTTGTAGACTAAGAAATTTGTTTTCCTTATGATTCACCCTCAGGGTAAGAAGAAGATTGTGGCCACGGCTTCCAAACAGAGCTCCTTCATACAGCAGAAACAGATGGACAAGGTCGTGGAGGAGTACATGAACATTTTCGCCTCACCTACGGGGGTACCTATGCACTACCAGGTCAAGCAGTGATGCTCTGTTCTGGAGAACAATGAGATCAAGAGGCAGATTTAGAAGTTGTTGCATAAGGGGCACATCAGGCTAGCTTGATTACCCTATGGGAGCCTGATTGTATTAATACAGAAGAAAGACAAGACCTGGAGACTCTGTATTAACTATCAGGGACTGAACAAGATCATTGTCCTAAATAGGTACCCAATTCCAGGGATTGATGACCTTATGAACCAGCTTAAGGGGGCAAAATATTTCAGCAAGATTGACTTGAAGTCTGGTTATCACCAGGTGCCCATCGAACCCTCCAATGTGTGGAATGCCTCCTTCAAATCCAAGGAGGGACTTTTAGATTTGTTGGCCATGCCTTTCAGTTTAATGAATTCCCCCACAACCTTCATGAAGTTGACGAACGACATCTTGCAACGCTTTAGCAATGCATTCATGGTGGTATATTTAGATGAAATCTTGATCTTCAGCCAGTGTTGGGAATAGAACCTCCACCATATTTGACAAGTCCTCTAAACCCTGAGATAACAAAATTTGTGTGCCAATATGGAGAAATGCAATTTTATCATGAACCAAGTTCAATATCTGGGGTACATCATTGATGAGAAGGGTGTGCATGTGGACTTAGCCAAGTTACAAGCCATTCGAGATTGTCCATCCCCAACCACTCTAACATAGCTTCATAGCTTTATGGGCCTTTCCATACCGCAGGTTCGTGTTGGGGTTCTCTCATATCACTTGGCCTTTAAGTCAGGTCACCAAGGGCGGATTGAAAGAAAAGTTCTTTTGTTTTCATACCTACTAGAAGGCGTTTTCTAAGTTGAAGCAATGCCTCTACTCTGCACTAGTGCTCACATTACCAGACATGTAGCAACCATTTGAGATTGAGACATATGCCTCTAACTACCTTATTGGTGTAGTTCTTACTCACCAGGGGCATCCAGTGGCTTACCACAGTGAGGCACTTTCAAAACAAACTCCGAAAGTATCCCACCTATGACAAAGAAATGTATTCTATTGTGCAGGACTTCCGTCAATGGAAGCATTACATTCTGGGGAAGGAAACGGTCATCCACACATACCATTGACCTTTGCAGTTCATACAGACACAAGGGAAGTTGTAGAACAATTGCCATCGTAAATGGTCCACATGCCTGCAAAAATTCCATTTGAACATTAAGTACAAGAAGGGAAGCACCAATAATGTTGCAAACTACCTCAGCCGACCACTAGTCATGGCATTGATCACTGTGCTCAACTCCTGCGGGAACGAGACTTCGAGGTGGCTGCATCTTTACTAGAGAAATCCATAATTTGGAAACTCATACTAAACACTCTTGGAAGGTAAGAAAGATCCAAATTCCCACCTCCAGAATGCACTGTAATCCCACCTAGGACACATCTATGTTCCTTCAAGCGAGCATGTCAAGATGATTGTGAAGGTGCACTAGAGTCGGGTCGTTTGACATTTCGGAGTACAGAAAATAGTGGCAGTACTGCATAAGTATTTTTATTGGCCAAACCTTTGTCAAGATGTTGGGAGGTACATTAAATCTTGCACTACCTACACCATTTCCAAACTAACCATCAATAAGTAAGGCCTATATACTCCTCTTCCTACTCCTAGTCGACCTTGGGAATCCATCTCCATGGATTACATGTCGGACCTTCCTTCTTCCAAGCATGGAAAAAACTGCATTTTCATTTTTGTCGAAAGATTCTCTAAGATGGTCGTTATCGCAGCCTCCAAGAAGAGTATCTTAGCAGAGGCCAATACTAAGCTCTTCTTTGAGTGAGTGTGGGTACACTTTGGGATCCCACAATCCATTTTCTTAGATCGGGACAGTAGATTCCTAAGTACATTTTGGTTAAGTCTCTGGTTGATGCTGGATACAAAAATTACTAAGTCCACAACATTCCATCCCCAAACTGATGGCCAAATAGAGGTTGTCAACAGGATGATTGTACACATTTTGCGCATGTACAACTCGAAGCATCCATGGACATGGGATGCAAGCCTACCCTATGTACAACACAGCTACAACAGATCTCTCCACAGCTCAATGAGCCACAGCCCCTTTTAGGTAGGGCTAGTATTTCATTCATTATGCCCCATTGATGTGGCATAGCAGATTCAGCTCACGTCTAGTCCGAAGCTGACAGGGCTAATGGTTTCATTGAGTGCATTCAACACATCCACCAATAGTTTAGTGATATATTGGACATATCCAATGCTAAGTACAAGCAACGCCATGATCAGCATCGATTTTTGCACAAGTTTCAGTGGGTGACAAAGTTTGGCTACATTTGCAGAAGGAGCGCCTCGCTGGACCCCACCGCAAGCTTCGCCCGCTCCAATATGCACTATCACCAAGGCTGTAGGGAACAATTCCTTTAAGCTAAGCATTCTACCATTCCTTGTTCTGCACCCAGTATTCAATGTAGACCACCTTCAGCCATACTTTCCACCATTGTTGGACACATCCAACATTACAAAAAAACTCACACCAGTAGAGATAAACCCAGGCTGCATGGAATAGGACACAATTGATCATATCATGGATACACATATCAATAACACTCACCAACAAAGTATCCATCTATATCGAGTTGTCAAAGTTGGCCAACTCCTTACTAGGGAAAGTGGTTCACTAGGGACCACGTTCAACAGAAATTTCCTCACCTCATGGAGGCTCTGGACGCAATGGGGACCATTGCTTCCTAAGGAGGGAGGAATGATCTAGGTGGATATTGGTGGCCACCCGACTATTCCACCTATATCTCTAATTGGTTTCATCAGTTTCCTTGTTTATTGCAGCATTTACTATTTTTAGCAATTTTTTGGGTCTTGAACCTCTGGAGCAGTTTTGACCCCCCCTAAACGGCTTTTTTTAGGTTCGCAGTAGCCCCATAAATGTTACTACTGCAAATCTAGTACTACTCAGAGAGATCTTTCCAACAAGGTATCATACGCGCCAAACAGAAATAATATGACCAAGTTATGACCTCGGGAAGTTGGTTGCCCAACTAACCCCAACAGGGCCCACAAAATATTGGTGTTCCATCTCCTAGGGTTAGGTTTTTGGTTGTTTAGGTTTTCCCCTTGTTGTTCCATAATAAATAGGCCCTTGAGCCTCATTGTAACACAATTCAGAGGCATGTAGCTACCACATCTCTTCTCAGAGTTAAGCTACCATCGCTCAAGCTAGTTTATTTCCATTTTTGTTTGTAAACATATTTCAGTATTTCATATTAATGAAATGAAGTGTTATTTTTGTTGCATCTCTATATTTATGGTTATATCTGTGATTTTTTGTGTTCCTATTTAAGTTCAGATCACCAACACGCATAGTTTTGTTTTCCTAATAATGGAGTTCCACTTCTGGTGCAATCCATGATCTTCCTTCCAGTGGTTACACTATTGTGAAGGAACCTTCTTTGATACCAATTGTTGGAAATACTGACAGGGGGTGAATTATTATTTCACTTAATTTAATTTATTTTTTAATTTCAAAGCATTAAATATCATTAGCATAAATCAAATTATAAAATCAACATCACGTCACATCACATCAACACTACACAAGAAGTTTTACATGGAAACCCAATGCTAGAGAAAGCCACAGAATTCTTTCAAATATATTTGATGAGTAAAATAATTTATTAGCACCAACTCCCTAGTACTCAGTTAGAAAAGCATTCATTTTTATCAGGAAGCTCAAAATCCTTGAAAGGATGCACTAACACATTGTTAGCTTCAATTTGTTGCCCTAACACCACCTTGTCACCCAGAAGTATTCTGAGGTACCAACCTAAAGGATACTTCAATATCTACCTTGCAGCACCCTTCCACCCTTAAGATAAAATATATAACAATAATTTGTGGGTTCCCCTACTAGGGATATTGACCCACATACAATAATATTAAATCATTTTCAATATCAATTAGCTATTAGCTTTGCTAAATCATTTTCAACTTTAGGTTTTCCACTTAAATTTTGAAATATTTGTTATATATATGAATTTTAACTTGCAATATACAAATATCCTTAATGATATACATTTCAACAACAAAATACATACTCTAACTCATACCTCAGATGTTAAATTGGAAGAATCTATTCATGTTATGGTAGGGGATGAACTTTGGACTAGTCGTAGTTGTGCATGTACCTCTTTGATCACTTTCTTGCTTCATATATGTCTAGAGATATATCCTCAAATTTTCCCTTTAATTCTACGATTTGAACTAGTCCTAACCATAACTTAATCTGGCCATTTAACCGAACCCTAATTTGATCTTCAATTGTTGCTTAAACAGGCTCTAAAACAAACGTTTTTTAGCCAATTTGACTACTACCTTAATCTGCTTCCTCTCTATTATTAGATCTGATCCAAACTCAGCCTCAAAATAGGTCCTAATCAACCCTTACAATGATTCAAGAATGTGGCTTGATTTATCCTCCTTTTGCGGCCCAAGGAAACCCTCTTTCTGCAGCCAGAACAACTCTAGACTTTGCCCCTAACTTGCGGCCTTATCTCCTCTTTCACTACAGCCTAAATTGATTTAAATTTATGAAGGAAAAAAATGAAATACAGATTTAAACAAAAACATAGAGAAAAAATGAACATAAATTCAATTAATAAATAGCAATTGTTGAAAATTATTTACTTGCAGAAAAGAAGCAAACTAGCTCGGGTGATGGTAGTTTATCTCTGAGAAGAGATATGACAGCTACATGTCTTCTAAACTGAGTTACAATGAGGCCCTGGGGAATTCTTATTATGAAGAAACAATGATAAACCATAAACATCCAAAAACCTAACCCTAAGAAATGAAGGGCCAAAACATTATGGGCCCCGATGGGGTTAGTTGGAATGTCAACTTCCTGGGGTCGTAACTTTGGCATACGATCTTTGTTTGGCACGCCCGATACCTTGTTAGAAATATCTATCTAAGGGAAAAAAAATTACTAAAAATAGTAGGTCGTTGGCCTTAGTTTTCCCATTTCCCAAAAAACATTGTTTAGGGCCTCGAAACTGCTCTAAAAGTATAGGACCTGAAAAACTACTAAAAATAGAAAGTATGTTGGAAAATAGAAAACTAAAAGGAAATAATGTTGGGGGTCCAAGTGGAATAGGTCGGTGGCCACCAATATCCACCAGGATCAATCCTCATCCCGTATGAAGAAATGGTCCCCATTACATTAAGTGTCTCCATGAGATGGGGAAACTTCTATTGAACTTGGTCCTTGGTGAGCCACTTGCCTTGGTATAGGAGTCGTTCGGCTTTGACAACCTAATACAGTTGGATCGGTTGTTGGCGAGTGTTCTTAATTTATGTTTCCATGATCTGATCATTTGTACCTTATTCAATGCAATCTGGGTTGATCTTTATTGGTTTCATCTGCTCAATAATAAATTATGTGTCCAATAATGATGGAAAGTATGGCCAAAGGCAATCCACATTGTATATTAGGTGCAAGCCAAGGAATGGGGGAATACTTAGCTTGAAATCATTGTCACCCACATCCTTGGTGATAGTGTAAGGCCCATATTGGAGTGGTCAAATATTTTGATGGGCTTCGGTAAGGCATTCCTTCTACTTATGCAACCAAACTTTGTCACTCACTTGAAACTTATGTGGCGCCCGATGTTGATCATAATGTTGTTTGTACTTGGCATTGGCTTTATACATGATATCATGAACCTATTGGTGGATGTGTTGTATGTGTTCAATTAACCTGGTGTCTTTATCAGCTTCAGATTGAACATGTGCAGATTCTACTTGTGTAATCACAATAGGCGTTGCAACATCAATGGGACACAATGGTTGAAATCCCAAGCCCACTTGAAAGTGTTTGTGGCTAATCAATCTATGGATAGCTATGTTATAGTTTTTTGCACATAGGAAAGACTTTGATCCCATGTTTGTGGATGCTTGGAGTTGTATATGTGTAGTATGTGCACTATCATCATGTTGACAACCTATGTCAAGCCATCAGTCTAAGCATGGAATGTAGTGAAATTGATGATTTTCATGTCCAACAACGACTAGAATGCGTTCAAGAACCTGTTATCCCAATTTGATATAATAGTCTTTGGAATCCCAAAATGTATCCACACTCATTCAAAGAAGAGTTTGGTAGTGTTTGTTGTTGTGACACTCTTCTTGCAAGCAGTCAATATAGCCATCTTAGAAAATATATCAACGACCACAAATGCGTAGTCCTTACCATGCTTGATAGAAGGAAGGCCAGGTGTATATTCCATGGAGATGGATTCCCAAGGTTGGCTACGGTTAGGAAGAGGAATGTGCAGGCCTTGCCTCTCAATGGTTGGCTTGGCGATGGAACAGGAAGTGCGGATCTGATATATTTTTCAACATCATGTCAGAGTTTTTTTCAAAAGAATTACTTTTGTAGTACTGCCATGGTTTTCTCTAAACCAAAGTGTCCTGCAACTTGATTGTAGTGTGCCTCCCAAATCAGCTTGGCACACTCGCTTGAAGAAACACAAAGGTGGCCCAGGTAGCATAACAATGTCTCCTAGTGGTGGAATTCTGGTACTTTTCCATCCATCAGCATCTGGTATGTGTTGGAAATTTTTGAATCATTTATGTATAGTTGCATCCATCTAGAAGTCTTGTGCCCACAAGAGTTAAAAAGAGTGGTCAAAACCACAACTAGGGGTTGAATGAGGCAATATGCAACATTATTGGTGTTTCCCTTCTTGTATTCAATATTCAAATGGAATTGTTGTAGATATGTGGACCATTTATGATGGTGATCGTTATGCAACTTTCCTTGTGTCTGCATAAACTGAAGAGGCAAGTGATCTATGTGGATGATCGTCTCCTTCCCCATAATGTAATGTTTCCACTATTAGCAATCTTGCAGGATGGAGTACATCTCCTTATCATAGATGGGGTATTTTTGAATAGTATCATAGAGTGTCTCACTATGATAGGCCACCAGATGCACTTGTTGGGTGATAACTAAACCAATAGCATAGTCATAGGCATATCTCTCAATTTCAAATGGTTGTTATAGTTCTAGCAATGTGAGTATTGGCGCAGCGCAAAGGTAGTGTTTTAGCCCCGCAAATGCCTTTTATTGTGCATCATACCAAAAAAACTTTGGTTTCACTCCACCCTTGGTAAATTGACTCAAAGGCCAAGTGATATGAGAGAATCCCAACATGAACCTTTGATAGAAATTGGCAAGGCCCAAAAACCTGTGAATCTCTGCGAGAGTTTTCGAGGTTGGCCAATCCCGAATGACTTGGATATTATCTGGATCCACATGAATGCCTTGTTCATCAATTATGTAGCCCAGAGATTGGACTTGGTTCATGCCAAAGGAGCATTTCTCAAATTTGGCACATAGTTTGTGTTGTCACATGGTTTGAAGGACTTGTCGAATATGTTGCAAGTGCTTTACCCAACTCTTGCTAAAGATGAGGATGTTGCCCAAATATACAACCATGAATGAGTTGGTGAAAGACTACAAGACGTCATCCATCAGCCTCATAAAACTTAATGGGGAATTTGTCAACCTGAATGGCATGACCAACCACTCAAAAAGGCCCTCCTTGGATTTGAAGGAAGTCCTCCATACATCTATGGGTTCTATTGGAACATGGTGATAGTTAGACTTCAGTTCAATCTTGTTGAAGTACTTGGCCACCTTGAGATGGTCCACGAGGTCATAAATCTATGGGATTGGGTATTTGTTCCTAACAATGATCTTATTCAATGCTCGATAATCAATGTAGAGTCTCCAGGTCCCATCCTTCTTTTGTACGAGTACAATTGGGCTCCCACAAGGTAAGGAACTTGGTCGAATGTGCCCTTTTTGTAGAAAACTTTGGATCTACCACTTGATTTCCTCATTTTCCAGAAGAGATTGGTGGTATACTGGCCCATTGGGTAGAGGTGCTCCTGGAGTCAAGTCAATAAAGTGCTTGACCTAACAATGCAACGGTACCCTTATGGGTGAGGATAAGATGTCGTTGTACTCCTCCATAACCTTATCAAATTTCTTCTGTTGCGTGGAGGAACCCTTTCTGGTGGACATGGACGTGGCCATGATCTTCCCCTTACTTTGAGAGTGAATCAGAAAGAAAAGAAAAAATCCCCGTCTGGGAGATGATCTTACTCCATTGCTTAGCAGAGATCAAAGAAATGGTAGTAGGCGGGGCTACCTCTGGTATCCTGTATATTTTTATACCCAAAGTAATAATAATAGTGTGAGGTCTGAACTCATACATAGTGTTGAAAATAGCAACAAGAAATGCTAAAAATAGCACTACTATAAATAGCAGTTTAGGAGCTAGTGTTGGATTGAGCAGCAAGGAATGAAAAATGGAAGTGCTAAAAATAGAATTGCTATTTTAGCAGTTCAGGATGGATTCCTATTTTATTCAGTCCCTAGACTAAAAATAGGAATTAAAATTCGAATTTGAACTTAACATTTGTTTGAAAATAAATTAATTAATTCTCCATGAGTTAATTAGTTTTGAAAAATCAAACATGAAGTCTATGTAAGGACATGCAACAGTTTCTCTATTAATTGAGGAATTTATCCATCAGTTAAAGAGATAAGGATGAGTTCTAATTGAGTTGTAATTAGTTGGCTTAGTTAACAAAGTCAAGTCCAGTTAGATTGATTTAAACAGTTTGTTTAAATTAATGTGAGTTCAATTAGTTAATGCATGCTTGCATATAACTGCTGCACTTCAGATAACTGAAGATTCTCTCATGAATAACTCATGCATGTCAGTTCTGTCAGAGACCCAGTTGAGATCAAATAAGAGATAGTGTACTATCAGTTGGACGAATTTTTTTTCCTATAAAGGAAACTCATCCATGGAGAAGGATTTATCCCCTTCAGGACTGCGCAATTGGATCAGAGGTTAGTGAGTGTGTGAAGAGGCCAATTCACACAAGTGGTTGCACTGGACCCCAATCAGAATTGCGCAAAGAAATAGGAGGCTTGGAGGGCAGACCAGAGGTTAGATAGACACCTTTGACTGTTTATGAGCAGCAGAGGTATTGCAGAGAGAGCATGATAGCTTTTGAGCTGATTCTTTTTGTAATACTGCCTATATTTCCACTTGTATGATAATTCAAAGTTGGGTTTTAGGCTGAGGCTTTCCCTGGGTAAATTCTTCTATGTTATGTGTGATTGATTCCCTCTTATCAGTTATATGTGTTCTTATTGATGTTGCTCATGTTCGATTAAGCTTCCGCTAAATTGTTTGTAGAAGTAGGTCAAGTATTTTTCTTTAGTACATTGCATTACCAGGTGATCTGCATTGGGAATTTCTACACATAGTGTGACGCTCCCATAAGTATGGTGGGCCTAATAAAACATCACAGTATTCAAGAGGATAACCAACACAAATTGGCTCATCCGTGAAGGGATTGATGTTATAGGGAAGGTGGCACTATTGGCTAACACAGAGATATCGTCCTCGGTGGAACCACCTAATGGTGTATGGATGCAGGTGTGATGTGGTCAGCAAGCCCAACCTCTTAATTACTTCTATTGAGATGAGGATTTTTTCGCTTCCAATATTGACAATGAACTGCAGTGGAGAACCCTTCACCGACATCTATGAGTGGAAGAGATGCTCCCCCTCCTCTCAATCTTCGAACCTAATATTTTGGACCTTGGTGGTGGTAACGATGGCACTAGGTTCTGCATTAATAATATGCTTCCGCTTGTCATTCCCCTTGTTGGGTTCTGGATCAGATTTGGAACATGCATCTGATTATGAAGCTTTTGGCTTGGCCATTAGTGACTGCTTGGCACGACACTCATTTGACAGTTGTGGGTGGGGCTCTTATGGAACTCACACCACTTTCTGGTGTCCTTCATCTTTACGGTGCTATGATTTTCTTGTGGCTTCAATGGGTTGTCATGGGTCGCTCCAACTTGGATTTTTCCTTTGTTTTGTGGTTTGGAGGTGCCTTTTCCTTGCTTCAGATTCGTAGATCCAAAGTCTCGCTTCTTCTATTTAAATTTTTGCTCGATCCTCACAGTATATTGGTATGTTGCACCAAGCAAGGAGATGTTGAGGAACTCCATTTATGCTTGGATGTATTTGTGAAAACAACTACGGTACTTGAGAATCATATGTCGCTCATAATTCTTAATACCAAACTTAATGTGTAGGGTATGGAAAATTTTCATGAACTCTAATACGTCTTGGTCCCTTTCCTGTCCTAGTGTGGTGCACTTTATGTACTTATCTTCATAGCTCTCGAAAAGTTAATATTGTACCTTGATGGCATCACAGAAAGAATTCCAAGAGGGTGCGGCTAAAAATAGTGAGGGTTCCTCCTCAAGTTTCCCACCAATCCTTGACATGGGGGGGTAGTTTTGAGGAGTGAAAAAGTAATCTTTTCCCTATGGAAAAAAATCATGGACCCAAAAATATCCTTCCAGTAGATTTAACGATTTATCTAGGGAATCTTTGTCTATCTAGCCTTCAAATATAGGAATGTAAAATTTAACTTGTACCTTAAAGGGGGTGGCATATCTAAAGTGATTGTTGGATGAATATGCTTTTCTCGCTGATACCCGTCGAAGGATCTAGGAAAAATTGTCCATCATCTCGTTCCTTTATCGCTCGATCACCTCTTCAATCAACATTTTGAAAGGATCTCCTACTCCCTTGTCTTTATTTTCTTCCACTATGGGAGGTCATCCGGGTTCGGTGAGGTTGGTCTTGCAAGGGCTCATCCAATTCAAGTCCCAACTCCTTATACATGCACAGAAAAACAGAGAAAGAGTGGACCACTCTGATACCAGTGATCTCGATTTGTGAAGGAATGAAATGAAATACAAAATTAAAAAAAAAACACACACACACACACACATACAAACACAGACACACAGAAATAGCAAAATAAAAATTCAATTAATAAAAGCAGTTGCTAAAAATTATTCACGTGCAGAAAAGAAACATACTAGCTCGGGTGATGGTAGCTTATCTCTGAGAAAAAATGTGACAGCTACAAGCCTTTTGAACTAAGTTACAATGAGTCCCTGAGGCCTTTTTATCATGAATAAACAATGAGAAAGCATAAACATCCAAAAATATAACCTTAGGGGAGGGAGCTCCAAAATTTTGTGGGCCCCGATGGGGTTAGTTGGAATGTCAACTTCCCAAGGTCATAACTTTGGCATATGATCTTCATTTGGCGTGCATGATACCTCGTTAGAAATATCTATCTGAGGATAACAATTTTAAACCATAAATGGTAGGTTGTTTGCCCATGTTTTCCTATTTCCCTAAAAATGCAGTTTACGACCTCAAAATGGCTCCAAAAGTTTAGGACTCGAAAAATTGCTAGGATGGAAAGCATGTTGGAAAATAAGAAACTGAAAGGAAAAAATGTTAGGGTCCAAGTGTAATAGGCAATTGGCCACCAATATCGACCTGGATTATAAATAGGCTTGACTCATCCCTCAGTCTCTGTAGCTTCCACAACGCTAATATGGCCCTACAATAAACCTCTCTCTCAGTTAGAACAACCCTAAATTCATCCTTGTGTCTGTAGTTCAACCATCCCTATAGCTCGCCTAATTGCCTCATATGCAGCCTCAGACTAGACCAAAAAAAGTTCTCATATGGCTTCAAAATAGGCTTAAATTTCTACCTATGTTAAGTCCCTATAATACTAGTGATTCCCCCATTACTATTGTCATTGTAGCCCTTATTGTTATTGTTGTGCCCCTATTGTCCCCATATTGTTATTATTGTGCCCCATAGAAGCCCAATACTGTTATTGTTGTGCCCTTATATTATTATTGTTATGTCGGCTTTGATTATATTGTGACCCCTTAGACTCCTATATATAGAAAGGAGGTTTTTCATTTGTATCATCCAAGAATTGTTCATTTTTGTAATGTAAAGGAGGTTTCCCCCCTCAAAGAGGCTTATTATGAAGTCGTTGATCTATCTTTTCTATCTTTTTGTGAGCTAGTTTCTTAACATTTAGTATCAGAGCTTTTGATTCTAGGGTTTCTCTAATCCAAACAGGCCATCATGGCATGTTCGATATAACTTTTTTTCTACGAAGTTTCAGAAGCTAAACAAAAAAACCCATTTCATCAGAAATCATTTTGAATCTTGGGTCATAATTTCAAATCTTGTATCACTATATTTTCGGAGATATGGTTTGAGGAAGTTAGGGTTTTTGCAGTCCCGAATTACATTCCAAATAGGTGACCTTGGGAAAATTGTCATAACTTTCTCTCTGAGCATCAGATTGAAATTTCCTAAGAAGTTACAGAAAGAGGACGGACTGTAGTTTTTTGTGTATCATTTTCAGATCCAAAGGTCGAAACAGTGACATGTGTCACGTCGTACAAGTTCGCTCTACAGAAACATTATATAATCAAGTCATCTTGGCAGATTGGGCATAACTCTTTCTTGGAGAATCCAATTTTGATCAAACTAGTGGAATTGGAAAGCTGACTCAGAGGGCTACCGCAAAAAAAAAATTTAGACCTTGGAGATCTGCAATTACAGAGATACAATAGATTGAATATCGAGCTTCTACAAAGAGAAAAAAAGTGTGTAATCTTTTTAAAATTTTGCATAAGTTTGGGTTGAAAAATTAGTTTGAAGTTCAAAGGGAATAGTGAAGAATAATTATCATTAATTGATGCCCCGAAGAAAGTGAATGGAAACACCTAGTAAGAAAACCTGAAAGCTTTAGCATGACTCATGAAGAAGAGGAAGAAATGCAACATGATATATCAAAATTACGAGACCAAGTGCAACAAATTTAACTCTCTAAAAAGGTAACTGAAACTGAGATTGATGGTTTAAAGAAAGGCGTGGAAGCTAAGATAAACAGCGTGGAAGTTAATATGGATGGCGTGGAAGCTAAGATGGATGGAATGGAAGCTAAGATGAATGGCATGGACTCTAAGATGGATGGTATAGAAGAAAAACTGAAAGGCGGTATGGAAGATTTGAAGATAGATTTGACTAAGTTGCTACAAGAAATGCTTACTAATGGTGAAAGGGTAGTAAAGGAAACTCATGATGAGAACAAAAGAAATGTTAATCTTGATTTCATAGACTCTAATGTTGGATTTAAGACCCACTATGTTCCAAAGATCGATATGAGGAAGTTTGATGGCAAGGATCCCATAACATGGATACTACAGATGGAGCAATATTTCAATCTCCATAACGTGCAAAACACACAAAAGGTACGCATTGCAACTTTATATTTGGAACCAAATTAGTTTGTATGGTATTGATGGCTTTGATCTCGTAAACAAATTGTCACTTGGGTAATTTTTACAGAAGAAATGATAGCACATTATGAGGATACAAAAAGAAACACTTTTTTTAGCCAATTGATAAACCTCAAACAAAAGGGTTCAATGATGGAGCACATTGAGGACTTCCAAAAATTGAATATAAGGGTAAAATATATTCTAGAGGAGCATAGGATTGATGTGTTCATAGGGACTTTAAAGCATAAAATCCAACATGAGGTTCGCCTTTGGGAACTTGACTCATTGGAGAAGGCATTCAGGTTGGAAAGAAAAATGGAAAGTAAAATTATGGAAACAAGGAAGCCTACCACTCACAACTATAAGGATGGAAGTGTCATTTCCCCTAGCATTCCACAACCTTCAAGGTTGACACCTCAAAATTGGAAGAAAAACGAGCAAAAGGGATTTTGTTAGAGTTGTGATAACAAATACACTAAAGGTCATAAGTGTGCTGAGAAGAAATTATTTTACATAGATAGTGAAAAGGAGGAAGAAAAGGAACAAGAAATGTCAAAAGAAGAGTATATACACCAGGAACAAACCCTAGAGAAAGAAGAAATGAATCTGACCATATCTTGTAATGCATTGTCTAGAATTACCACTTGTCAAGCTATCAAGATAGAAGGACATATCAATAAGAAAAAGGTAATAGTGTTGATTGATTCGGGTAGTACCCATAATTTTATTCATTGTAAGATAGCCAAGGAATTGAATTGCTTCCTATATCCAGCACCAAAGTGTCAAGTGATGGTTGCAAGTGGAGGAACCATAAATTTCTCTGGAAAGTGCCATAATATCAATCTATCCATGGTAGAATATGTATTGAATAGCCCAATGCTTTCCATTCTAATGGGTGGTGTTGATGTTGTGCTAGGAGTCCAATGGCTACAATCCTTGGGTACAATAGCTTTTAATTTTCAAGAACTTTTCATGAAATTTTCTTTGGAAGGAAATGAATTTGAATTAAGAGATATCGCAGGGAAACCAGGAAAGACAATCATCTCTAATGGAATGAAAAAAGCTTATAAAGAAATAACGAGGCGTAATTGCATAATTATGTTCGCTAGAGGTTCCCACATCGAAATCATCTATTTCTCCAGATCTCCAAAAAGTCTTAAACAATCATTCCAAGTTATTTGAGACTCCCAAAGGTCTCCCACCTATTCGTGATCATGATTTGATTCCGTGAAGTGTTCCTCCAAACATCAAGCCTTACAGATATCCCTATGCCCAAAAGAGTGAAATTGAATGTATCGTTGCAGAAATGCTAGAGGCTAGTATAATTCAACCTAGTCAAAGTTCTTTCTCTGCTCCAGTAGTATTAGTACACAAGAAGGATGGATCATGGCACATGTGTCCACATTATAAGGAGCTCAACAAGCTCACTATTAAAGATAAATTTCCCATTCTTGTCACTGATGAACTATTGGATGAATTTTATGGATCAATTTACTTCACAAAATTGGATCTTCATTCAGGATATCATCAAATCAGAATGAAGACTGAAGACATTCCGAAAACAACATTTAGAACTCATGAGGGTAATTATGAATTTTAGGTCATGCCTTTTGGACTTACCAATGCACCTTCTACATTTCAAGGTTTGATGAATTCCATTTTCAAACCCTTCCTTAGAAAATTTGTGTTAGTATTTTTTATGATATACTAATCTATAGAAAGTCTTGGAATGATCATGTTCAACATGTTGATAGGGTGCTCAAACTATTGGAGGAGAAACAATTATATGCAAAAATCTCCAAATGTTTCTTTGGAGTACAAGAGGTGGAATATATGGGTCTGATACATTTAGATGGAAAAACGATTCTTTATGGTACAAAGATGGCTTATACCTATGTCAGAATTCCCAACTCAAACAAAAGATTCTTATGGAATTGCACGCCTCTCCCTTAGGAGGGCACTCAAGATTTTTAAAAACTTACCACAGTGTTAAGAAGGAATTTTTTTGGGATGGCCTTCAATCTAAGATTCAAAAGTTTGTGGTGGGATGTTTGGTTTGCCAACAAAATAAAGTTGAAACAATTAAGACCCCGGGTCTTTTACAACTTTTATCCATTCCAAGTCAACGTTGGGAGGAGTTTTCAATGGATTTTATCACAGGTTTACCTAAGTCCGAAGGAAGGAGTGTCATCATGGTGGTAGTTGAAAAACTTACCAAGTATGCACACTTTTGTGCATTGTCTCATCCATTTAAAACCAGTACAGTTTCTACTGCATTTATGGGAAAAATTCAAAAGCTACATGGAAACCCAAAGATTATTGTAAGCGACAGAGATCCCATTTTCACTGGAAATTTTTGGACAGAATTATTGTCTTGTCCTGGTAATCAGTTAGCTCATAGCTCATCTTATCATCCTCAATCTCATAAGCAAAGTGAGATAGTAAACAAATGTTTGGAAGAATATCTTCATTGCTTTGTATCTGACAAACAGACAAAATGGGTCAAATGGTTGCCTTTGGATGAATGGTGGTATAACACTTCCTTCCATACTACAACAAAAATGACCCCATTTATGGCACTTTATGGATATCACCCACCGTTCATCACATCATATTTAAGAGAAAATTCTACGGTTAAAGCAGTGGAATATCACATCGAGCATCAACAACAATTTCTCCAACTCTTAAAGGATAACCTAACTTTGGCACAGAATAGAATGAAATAATAGGCAGATCAATGTCGCAACGAAAGAATTTTTGATGTTGGTGATTGGGTATTTCTACGGCTACAACCATATAAACAAATGTCCCTCAAGCAAGATAAGAAGGATAATAAATTATCACCAAAGTATTATGGTTCATACAAGGTGTTGCAAAAGATTGGTACTGTCGCATGCAAATTGGAGCTTCCTGCAGCTTCTTGAGTGCACCCAGTTTTCCATGTTTCATGCTTAAAGAAGGTTATTGGTGACAAGATCCCAGTTTAAACAATATTGCCAGAACTTGACGAGGAAGGAAAAATCATATTGGAACCTGAAGCAGTCACATAAACAAGAACTTGACAACTACGAAATCGATCAATTTCAGAGTATCTCATCAAGTGGAAGAACTTACCTGCTGAAGGTTCCACATGGGAAGAAGAGAATTTTATACAAAAGCATCGAGAATTGCTCAAGGGTTGAGAACAATACATTTTATTTAAGGAGAGGGGCATGTTAGGTCCCTATAATACTAGTGATTCCCCCATTACTATTGTCATTGTAGCCCTTATTGTTATTGTTGTGCCCCTATTGTCCCCATATTGTTATTATTGTGCCCCATAGAAGCCCATTATTGTTATTGTTGTGCCTTATATTATTATTGTTATTGTCGGCTTTGATTATATTGTGACCCCTTAGACTCCTATATATAGAAAGGAGGTTTTGTCATTTGTATCATCCAAGAATTGTTCATTTGTGTAATATAAAGGAGGTTTCCCACTTGAAGAGGCTTATTCTGAAGTCGTTGATCTATCTTTTTGTGAGATAGTTTCTTAACAACCTTAGATAAGTCCAAATTTTTCCCTCAAAAATATTTGCAAGTCAGCAGCCCTTAACCTCATAAACACTTTGCATCACAACACAAAAAAAGGATAAAAATGAAACCAAAAACCCTTTGAAACTTGGCCTTTGCTTCAGATTTACAATTTCGCCCTTGACCTCATAAAATATCAAAGCAATTTACATGGAAGATGATGCGATAATGATGATTTTTGAGGGCATACGAGTGCCCTATTTATACTTGAAAGAGGGGCATAGAAGGAGGGTTGTCCTGCTCTTTTAATTTTAAAAAAAATACCCCCATAATGAGGCAAACCTGATCTTAAATAATAATAAAAATTCAATTTTTTTATGGCATTGACTTTAATTCACCTTCTTGAAACAATTTTCCCAATATAAATTCCCCCTTTCAAGGGTCAACTTGGTCAACAATTTGTAACTGCCAAGGTCCAAATAATTTGTTGAAAGTATAACATATTTCCATTGAATTTTAAGCCAAAATTTGGACCAAAACATCATTCATTTGGAGCACCATGACCATGACTCTAGGGTTTCATCTTTAGGAGGTCATATCTCCTCAACCATGAGGAGTTACGTGGTGTGCCACCTACTGTTGGAAACAGCCTAACGAGTACTATCAACTAATGATGGTCTAGCATTCATTCTCAGGATCATGTGCCGTAACAAGAGTGGGAAAAATGGGGCTTCTTCTAACTTCTACTAGAGTTGACATCAACGACAACCAATTTTCAAAATATTGTAACAATTTGTGTATAGGGCCAACCATACGTGATCTAATAAGAGGAGACCTACATATATGCAAATTCCTTTCTAAAATTTAAGAATTATAATTCGAATTTGATCAAAAATCAAAGTTAAAGGGACAAAATTGAAGAGAATAGAGCTAAAAATTACCTGTAACTCATGGAATCTCCATCTGTGTCCTGTAACTTTCGAAATTTGTGCGCAATGTTGGAAGACTTTTTGAGCTCCAAATGCATGTAGAGAGGTAAAAATACAAATGAGTGGTAAAACTTTTAAATTTTTACTATTTGTCTAATTTTTAAACCACTTTTGTATAGTTTATTGTCATTTTCATTCGTTTTTATTCAGTAAAATAATATATAACCCTAGTTTCTTTTGCTTTAGTCAATATTTTAGGTCTTACAGTTGAAGTTCCTTACTTAGTGAAATTTTATTAGCACTTTCCGGCCACAATGTGATCCACTATGGCATCTATTGTTCTCTAAAATTGGCATATAGTGTAGGAATTCTATATTGCATAACGCATTTCAACCTTATTTCAAGTACCTGATCCAAGAGGATCTCGTCAGTTCATCGTCAGGTTTATTTCATCGTCAGCATCATTCTGTCGTCATCAGTGATGTGTGGGTCAGCGATGTGGTCATTGGGTTTGATGTCACATAGTGACAATTTTTGTAAAAGGGTTTTGGGTAACATGATTTTTCAAGTTGGGGAAAACTTGTAGTCAAACATTGTAATAAGAAAAAAAGACCTAAGTCTCAAACCTAAACCCTAACCGCAGTCCTAAACCTATGTATTAAACCACATTTCAATACACTAAAAAAAAACCTACTCCTAAATTCTCAACCCCCGGAATACATATATGTGTTAAACATTACAAAACAATGTAATAAACTACCCAAAGTCTTAACCACAACGAAAGCGTGTGGGAGAAGACCGCGAGGTTAGTAGCATGTGAACAGCATTGTGGTAACCACCCGAGTCACTATTGACTGTCAACTGTAACCAGGCGGTGGTAACCATGTGAATAGAGCAACACTGACCGGGCGGAGTCACGTAGGCTGCAGCAACGGTAACCAAGCGGTGAAAACCATGTGAACACACAATTTTAACCATAGACCGTCAGCAATGAAACCGCATCGGAACGAAAACTGTCAGCAAAGAACGCACATGTGCTCAGGGTTTTTTACCGTACCGTCAGGGGATAGCTGCCAGGTGTCCAACAACGGTTAGACTCCACTTGTCACATGCCAACCATTACCAACTCCGCGCATATTACTGACCGCTAGCAGTTCGTGATAACCCAAAGTCCGAAAATGGATTTTTTGTTACAATTTTGTTTTTAATATTAATTAAAGGACCATGAAGGTTATCCTAGGTGGCAAACATTGACAAGACCAAGACCCAAAAAACCCCAGATTGTAGCTCGTTCATCTTGAATTTAGCCTAAAGATGTTTGAGTGTACTGGCAGGTTTTTAAAAAGGAAATTTGTTCATTGAAGTGCATTAGAGTGGTTTTGAAGTTTTGTATGTAGATTCTAGAGGTTAGAGTTTGTTTTTGTTTTCAGTGTAACAGGAGCATCAGGAGTCAAAATTGGGAACTATCACAAGCGTTGGAAATCTAATTTAGAGACCTTTCTTATGACAGTGACCAAAAGTGCCTGCGTGCACATTAAGTTTGGTCAATTCTCTGTGTAAACGACCTCCTTGGTTTCAATCCTAATAAAGCGGTCGCCCATCTTGAAAGCAGACCCAGAGACGTAGTCCATCAGGGAGGAACACCGTAATCAATATTGTTGTCTAGTATCATTGTGTTTTTGTTGTTTTCACTTTTGTTTTGCATCTTACTTATGTTTTATCAACTGTCATAAAGTCAATCTTCTTAAGCAGTTCCCACGATTTCAGCACTTTCAGTTAACATTCTATTCATTAATGGCATAATCAATTCTACATCAGTTTTAACATATGATCATTCCATATCATATAATTTGGTATCAAAGCAGGTTACGTTTGTAGAATTTGCAATTGGATGTTAACCAGGTCAACGTCGCAATGTGGAGAAGGAATCCTTGAGCAGATTAATCCAGAGATTGGAAAGCAACAAGTCGTTCATAAGTCGACCATGACAAGATCTGATGCAGGTGAAAATACTGAAACTAAGATGAGTGAGAACAGTTTCAGCAAGCATTCTTGACTATGCAACCGATGTTGGGAGAATTGTACAAAGATAAGAAGGCGAGAGATGTAGCCTCTTCTTCAATGACATCGAAGAAGGACAAAGGTAAAGGCAAGGCTGATAAACCTCCTTCATCTCCATCATCCTCTTCTTTTTCTTCTTCTTCCAGTGCATAATCTAAAATAGAAAAGAAACCTAAGAAAACCTCTTTTTTGAAACTTGATGTAAAATTTGAATTACCTATTTATGATGGTGAAATGAATCCTGAAAAGTTAGATAACTGGATTAAGTAGTTAGAAGTGTATTGTCGTATTCAGAACATCTCTGACAATAAAATGAAAATTCAGTTAGCTACACTTAGAATGGGGGGAATAGCTTTAATCTGGTGGGAAAATAAAACTCAAATAGATGTAAAGCGAAAAGGAAAAATCATCTCTTCATGGTCTAAGTTTTTAAAAGCTCTTAGGAAACAATTCTATCCTTTGGGATACATGCAGCAAGTTGTTATTGATTGGCAGCATTTGAGGCAAGGTAAAGGGCAGAGTGTTTAGGAGTTCACTCAGGAATTTAGAAAGAAAGCATTGGCACTTGGTATTTCATTGGATACACGGAAAACTTTATTAAAATACATCGGCAGTTTACATTCATATTTACAACATATATTATTGATGTTTAATCCTGATGATTTTGATGAAATGTGTGTTCAAGCCATACATGTTGAATCAGGTGGCAGACCATTCAATTTTTCACAGAAACCATCCAGGCAATTGGAAATCAAGGATTCCAAAGACAGTAAGAAGAACGGCAACTAAAGGGAAAGAGATCAATGACAACTCAGAAGGAAGGTGAAAAACCTACTTGTACTCATTGCCAGAGGATCAAACATGATGAGTACAAATGTTGGAAACTTCACCCATAACTCAAATCGAAAAAGTTTCAGAAGAAGAAAGGTGAAAAGAAGTCCAATACAGCAATCCAACAAGATTTGGGCTCCGACTCAGGTGATGAAGGCTAATACTAGTTCAAGTTCTAGCACTTCTATAGCTTCTTCAAACCGAAATCATCTAAATGAGGATAAAAGGGTTGAATTATTTCACATAAGGATAACTTCTAAGCACACAAAGATAGATACATTATTTGACAGTAGATCACAGAGAAATTCAATATCTAAAGATTTAGTTAAGAAATTGGGTTTGGAGACACATAATCATCCAAGTCCATACCCTCTAGGTTGGTTGAATAAGGAGACTCGGATTAATGTCACAAAGCAGTGCCAATTAAAATGTGCCATAACAAATCTCTACATTGATGAAGTAGATTTAGATGTGATTCCAACAGATATATGTGGAGTAGTGCTAGGAAGTCTTTATCTCTTGTTGAAAAGTGTGCAACAAGAAATGCTAAATTTAGAATGTGCTAAAATAGACCTGCTAAAAATAGCATGTCTAAAAATAGCAGTTTGGCCAGTGAGGTCATTGGCCACATTGGGTGAGAGGTGAAACTGCTAAAAATAAAAAGTTATAGAAATAGCATTTCTGGGTCCCTTCCTATTTATAGCAGTCCCTAGTCTATCTATAGGAAGTAAAATTAATTTTGGTCTTAACAGCAGTTGGAAATATTAATTAATTAATTCAGTTGAGTTAATTAGTTAAGGAAATTCGAATTTGAAGTCTTTTTGAGCATGCACATGAGTTGTCCCACTGATTGAGGAATTTATCCTTAATTTCCTCCACTGATTGAGGGAATAAGTATGAGTTCTATAATGAGAGAATAAGTTGACTTAGTTCTAACTAGTCAAGTCCAGTTAGATTATTTTAACAAGTTGTTAAAATAATAAAATATAGTTTGTTAATGCTTGCATGCATGTGACAACTATTATTTTAGATAACTGAGAATTCACTCATGGATGGCTGTTGCATGTTAGTTCTGTCAGAGACCCAGTTGAGATAAGATGTGGGACAATGTACTATCAGATGCTTGACTATTTCTAGTAAGTAGTTTTTGCATGATTAAGGAACTAATGTCCTCAAGGATTGCGTAGTTGGACCATAGGTTGACTTGGTATGTTTGTAATTAATTGCATATGCTTTTGCTATTATTTCCTAAGCATACTGTGCAAGGAGATATGGATTGGACCATAGGTAAAGCCTATATAAACAAGGCTTGGTTGGTTCATGAGACATATCTTCATATCTTCATAGTTCATTGAGAACTAAATAGCTTGAGAGCTGATTCTTTTTGTATTGTGAAGAGGATTTCCACTTGATTGAAAATACATGGTTGGGGTTTTATGCTAGTGCTTTCCCCTGGATATATCTTGGTTTATGTTTGAACATTTCTCTTGATCAGTTATGCATGTTTCTACTTGATGTTGCTCATGAATTCGATTATGCTTTCGCTTAATGTTTTGTAGAAGTAGAACAAGTAGTATGCTTTAGGACATTCCATATATCAGTTTGTTCTACATGTGAAATTTTTACATTTTGTTCTAGTGGGGCCACATATATCTATGTGAATAAGCTCCAAATGTCTGGATGAGGAGGGCTCTGTCGATTTCAAATGAGTCCTAATCTGCTTGCCAAAATGACATGACTTGTAGATGGTGTTATTAGGCCTTGACAATCTAAGTAATCCTTTTACCACACCTATCTTTCTTATCCTTATCAAGCTGTCAAAATTCATGTGTCCAAGCCTCTTGTTCCATAATTGTGCTTTGCTTGTTTTTCTCAAGAAACAACTGACCCTTTATTCATAAAGCACATAAACACTATTGTGACTCCTAACTACCTTCCCCGCTAGTTTTCCATATTTTATATTGCATATCTCAAAATATTTAGATCGAAAGGTCACATTATATTCGTTGTGACACATCTGGCTAACACTGAGTAGATTATGTTTGAGGCCTTCCACATAGAGCACATTTTGTGCTTTTGTCTTCCGATCAAGATTGACCACTCCTTTTCAATTGATTCTTGTTGGAGAATTGTTGCCAAAGGTGACATTGTCTCCTAAATCTTTTTCTTTTAGTGATAGAAACTTTCTTTTGTCTCCAGTCATGTGTTTGGAACAAACATTGGCTACATACCATTTGTTTTATTTATCATGCATTGATAAGGCGATCCCACATGTTGTGGTCTTTTTTGTCTTTTGTTTCTAGCTTCATTTATCCTTTTGTCGAGTTGTAAAAAGGGTCTTTTTCACCTCTAATTACCTCACATTAACTTGTCAATACAGGAACGTTTTGTTATTTCAAAGAGTGTCTCAATTTGAGGTTGTCATTTTTCAGAGTAATGCTAGTAGTATAGTGCTCAAAATACAAGAGTAAACGGATGCTTAAAACAAGATCTACTTACAACAAAGCACTTTAAAACCTAAACCCTGCATTTAGAAAAATAAGCAATTTATCAGTCAAAGGTCTAGTAACACTAACTCATCCCTCTGTAAACTAATGTAATTAAAGATAATCAAGGAACAGATCATCAACATGGGAACTAGACAACAAATGTCAATGCTCACTACAGTTTCAGATCATTTTGCACACCAAAGCAATGATAATGCAAATAACAGGAAATGGAACAGCAACTAGGAAATGGAACAGCAATTAAGAAACGGAACAACTATTAAGAAATGGAACAACAACTAGAAAAGGTTATAGTGACTAATTCTTATAAAAAACAACACCTTAGTCTTAAGAAATAAGTGCAGCAACCATATCCTACAGAAATAAGATAGCAATCTTTACTCTAAGAATAAATCGGACAGCACACGGAAATAGAACGACCACTGATTAGCAATGAAATATAGAACAATACTCAGAGCCAAATGTAAGTGCACAATAAATCAAGATAAGTAACACACATGGAACACCTTAATATTGAGAAAAACAGTAATCTGATTTCAATACCACAAATATCAATCTTAGCTATAAAGAATAACAATTGTAATTCATAATGGAATAATAATGTCAGTTGAACAGCAATCTCAATTAAGTGTAAACCATAGATGAATACAGTAATACCAATTTATGAATGTTACAGCACGGGTATTCTGTAATTGAACAACAATAGCATTCTATAAGGACTAGCAGTGTTATATCAATGATTAAAGGAACAACAATGCGTTATAGAGTCAGGATGGAAAATACAACATTCCCATTACAAAGAACGATATTACTCAGTCGAACGTAAATCAAAACAACACCGTGATGTAAAATAGCAAAACACATCAGATTACCGAACAAAGCTGATAATGAAAACCACGCATGAACTAAAGATAATGGTACAGGAGCAGGTGTTCCACCAGGGCCAGGCCCTTAGGCTCCAGGGACAAACTGCTTGAAATTATTCTAGGATCAAAGATGGAACAAAAACCAGATTTATATTAAAGCATTAAAATAGAGTTACAGCAGATCACTTCTCAACGAGAGTCGATGGTCAAAGTTTCAATTACAGAGAAAAGTTACATAGAAATTAACAGCAGATCGTCCCTCGGGCTAGTAGTGCTACCCCTTTTTATAATGGTTTATGTGGAGATATCAATGAAGCAAAAATATTTAAGGGAGCGATCCCTCAAGATCAAAGGATCCCAAGGGATTCACCAAACTGTTAATTCCCAATTATCCATTTGTTTTCTTGCGCCAAGTCGATATCTCTTTTTCCTTTCCTTGGCTGATACGCTTTAATTTGGATCACCTTTTTTGCATGTGGTTCCCCACCAAAGGGACAGCAGTTAACTTGGCCCTATCTTTTTCTTTGGAACAACAATCTTTCGTTTTCCCCTTTTCCTACATATGAAATGGAAATTATTAGTGTTTTCATGTTGCATATAAATCCTATAGATTTTGTCATGATTTCTTATTATCTACCTAGTTCATGATGCAAAGGGGCTATGAGTTTTAATGAAAATATGAAAAAATAATCAACAAAAACATACCTTCTTCAGTACTCCACACACCCCCTTTCTTACCCTTTTTCATATCCTCATGAAAACATTGTAGTTGACCTGTAAGGTAGTGAGAGAGTAGGCTAGAGATGGGATCTCATGTGGTGGTATATAGCCATGATGCCTAACTAGGTGTTCAAAAATATGCCCTGTCGGAGCCTCAGGCATCTCATACAAGGCTTGGTATCCAGGTGTAGGGTGCCAAATAATCGAACTCCTGAACCTATATCCTAACCAAGATGGCCCTGCCCTCAAGATAAATTCACCATAGAGGTTCAAGTGATCGGTGGCTAACTTAAAGTTCTCATAATTAAATGGTTCCCTGAGTTGGATATTCAGATTAGAAATCTAATATCGGAATTTGGCAGCATCAATGCAGGTCTTTAATAGTAAAAAAGAATTCTATTCCTTGTCGATTGATTGTTGTATGAATGGGTCCTAATGCTTCAATCATGCCTGGAGTCCACATGAGATTCCTATGCTTCCTCCATAACTGCACTGGATTTCTAGGCTCAACTCTTACCCATAAGTCTAATCTTTTTTCTTGTCTTTGGAAGGCATTATAGGCTTTAAGCCATTTCATTTGATTAACTCCAAATGAAATAAATGCTTGCAGTTGGATATCCCCAACAAAAGGGCCGGGGTTCTGCTCTGTCTCTTGGTCTAACACAAGGTTATGCAGATAGAATTTACACAATAATCTTTGAACCTTTACTCCATAGTGCTTACAACAATCTATAAAATCATCAATAGTATTAATTTGTATAGGAGCTCCTTCTCTGACAGCCTTTATTTTCAATTACAAATATCGTTCCATTAAAAACAAGGCATAATTCTTAGCAGAGGCTCTACATGCTAGGACGTCAATGTACAAAGAGCATAAGGTATCCATCTGCTTGATAACTATATCTAACCTATGAGTTACCTTTGTGACTTTTTCTTCTTCCTTTTGTCATCCTTCAAAGGCCTGGATTTCGGATAAATTGACATTCCTTAATTGAACAACAATAGCATTCTATAAGGACTAGCAGCAATATATCAATGATTAAATGAACAACAATACGTTACAGAGTAAGAATGGACAATAAAACATTCCCGTTAAAAGAACGATATTACTCAGTCGAACGTAAGTCAAAACAACGCCGTGATGTAAAATAGCAAAGCACATAAGATTACCGAACAAAGCTGATAATGAAAACCACCCCTGAACTAAAGATAATGGTACAGGAGTAGGTGTTCCACCAGGGCCAGGCCCTTAGCCTCTAGGGACACACCGCTTGAAATTATTCTAGGATCAAAGATGGAACAACAACCAGATTTATATTAAAGCATTAAAATAGAGTTACAACGGATCACTTCTCAACGAGAGTCAATGATCAAAGTTTCAATTACAGAGAAAAGTTACATAGAAATTAACAGCAGATCGTCCCCTGGGCTAGCATTGCTGCCCCTTTTTATAACGGCTAATGCGGAGATATCAATGATGCAAAAATAGTTAAGGCAGCGATCCTCAGGGATTCACCAAACTGTTAATTCCCAGTTATCCATTTGTTTTCTTTCCCAAGGTCGATATCTCTTTTTCCTTTCCTTGGCTGATACACTTTAATTTGGATCACCTTGTTTGCATGTAGTTCCCCGCCAAAGGGACAACAGTTAACTTGGCCCTGTCTTTTTCTTTGGAACGACAATCTTTCGGTTTTCCCTTTTCCTGCATAAGAAATGGAAATTATTAGTGTTTTCGTGTTGCATATAAATCCTATAGATTTTGTCATGATTTATTATTATCTACCTAGTTCATGATGCAAAGGGGCTATGAGTATTAATGAAAAGATGACAAAATAATCAACAAAAACATACCTTCTTCAGTACTCCACACTTGTATGTGTGTTTTTCCGTCAGTTTGAGATTTGGACAAGTATTCAAACTTGCTTTTACATTCATTGGCCTTATGCCCAAAGTTATTACAATTAATTCATTCAACTTCACTTTGTAGGGGAGTGAAGACATTTCGATTCCTAAAAGAGGAATATTGAAACTTAACAGACCGATGTGTATTAAACCTGGGATTTTCATCTCTTTCGACTTTGATACTTCTACAATCAATAGATTTGTGTCCAAATATATGACACTTATAGCAGTGACCATAAAACAAGTAGGCACGCCTATTGTTAAAAGCATTATCAGATTTAGTAGAGAAATACTTTGGTCAGCTGACTATTTGGTTCATCCTCCATTAATGATCTCCTATTTGTCTAGTTTCTCTTTTGTCTTCATGAACTCTTTCATGATAATTCTTCCTATGATTATGTGGTTCTCCAACTCCAGCAGACCTGAAGTTTATCTTCTTCTTCCCGGTAGAATATTGTTGTCCCTTAGAGTACCCTAGTCTATTCTTGATTCCCAAGGGCCTTTGACAACTCAGAATCTGATTTAGTCTTCTAGTCCCTTCACCAAGTTTCTCATTTAGACCCTTATCGATCTTTTCTTTCTCAAGGTGAGTTATTAGAGAGACCACCTCTACTTCAAGATAATGACAATTTTCTTCCCATTCCTTAATAATATCTTGAAGTGCCTCTTCCTTTCGTCTGACTTCCTCCAACTCAACCTTTAAAGATAGAAAATAATCTTTGCATATTTTTGAGGTCCTTTCCCCTTTCAACTTGATCAGATCCTATTTTATCATCATTTTCTCCTCTTCTAGTCTCTCATTGTTTCCTTGTTCTCCTTTCAGCAAAAGAGCTAGACTCTCCTTGCTCTTGATATCCTCTTCAAGTTTTTCTTTCTGATATGCAAGCTCCTCATTATCTGAGTTATACATTCCTTCTTCTGCACGTTGCAACTGTTCCTTTAGTTGCTTGTTTTTCTTCTTTACTTTCTTCAACTCATCAAAGGAACTGGTGATTTCTCCTTCAAGGTCTACCACTCCTTCCTCTTCCTCCTCTTCAGCTTCCATAATACCATGTTTCGTGGAGTCTGTTTCGAGGGCCATAAGAAGATACTTAGTTGACTCATTTTCCGATGAGTCTTTACAGTCTGATTCTAGAGCTCAACTATCCTCTTTGCAATAGAATCCTTTCTTCTTGTAGGGTTTCTTCTTCTGAGATGTCTCAGCCTTATTTCTAAATTTCATATCTTCTTCTTTTTAAACCTTTTCTCTATATGGGAATTTTGAAGAGAAATGTCCAACTCTTCCACATTCGAAACACTTAAAGGAAAACTTCCCTTTATATTTACCAGAGTCACGTTTCAATTTTCTAGCTAGCTGAGCCAAGTCCTGATAAGATTCACTGCTAGAGAAGTCTTGATGAAATCTGTGCTCCTTGCCCTTATTGAATACTTTGAATGGCACTTCCTTTGGTACGGATTTCTCCATTCCTACTCTCATCCCATAGGCTATGAGAGAAACATGTAGTTGACCCATCTTAAGATCCTTTAAGTTGGGTATTTCCTCTAGAGCGTAGATTTTGGCATTAAATTGCATGGGTATAGATATTCATACCTTTTGAAAAATCAACTCTTCCTTGACTTATTCACCAAGTCCTCTAATAATATTAACCACTTCATCAACTTTGAGGAAGTACTTAGCTATGTTTTCATTCTTAGTTATCTTCAAGCTTTCAAACCTCATTTTGAAGGTCCAAAGCTTTTCTTTCTTGACTTTGTCATCTCCTTCATGACATTGGTTAAGCTTCTCCCACATTTCGTAATCATATTTACAGTGCATAACTTTTACAAGTTCTGACTAGCTAATACCGACAAGAATGGCATACTTGGCTTTACCATTGCTCAGATACAATTTCTTGCCATATGCATCAGTGGGTGGAATGTCTGGGTCATTCTAGTTTACTAATACTGAGGTCCAAACGTCTACCCCTAGGGACATAAGATATGTGTCCATTATTCTTTTCCAAAATGCATAGTTTGTTCCATCCAGGACCGATACTTTACTTGAATAAACTTCTTGACTCTCTTTCCTATTCATAATTCCTTATGGAACTACCTTCCAACATTTAAACTATTGCTGAAGTAACTTGGCTCTAATATCAATTGTTGGAATAAGAAATTGCTGAGAGGGGGGGAGGGTGAATCAACAATTTAGTAAATTTTTACTTTTCTTTACTTATTATGCTTTGATTTCCTTCTTATATTCTTTCATATACAAGAGAATTAATTCATGAACCAAGAAATCATTAAACATTCAAATACACATACTCAAATAACAATCTCACGAGCAACACACATTTGACATAGTGTTTTTCAAGTGGAAACCCAGAGGGGAAAAACCATAAATCTGTTGTTTGTTTTAAGATGTAATTTAAGCACCAACTTAATTACATTTGTTTGTTTTTGAGCACCCACTCACTAGAGGCACCAACCCCCTTTGTTTAGCAAGCACCAACTTTCGAAGAGGCACCAACCTATTTTGTTTAGTAAGCACCAAATTTCCAAGAGGCACCATTTGTTTAGTAAGCACCAAATTTCCAAGAGGCACCAACCTCTTAAATGTGCAAGAACCAACTTGTCATTGCCACTATTCTACTATTTCATACAATTTTCAAACTGAAAATAGAGGCTTACAAATTACAAGTAAAATATCAGCTAAGGGTTGTCTCAGAGATTCAACTTCTGCACTCTTCTTTCTGAACACTTATGGCAGTCCTCCTCTTGCTGCACACAACAACACTAATGTTTTGCTCTTCTTTCACTGTCCATGGCTCTCCATTGTTTTCACCACAACAATACCCTTGCAACACTCTGCTCCAATCCCTAACTCACAGCTCTACTTTGTCACACATCTACCTACGCCCCCACTATGCTCAATGGAGGTTCTTTGTTTTTTCCCAATGCATCACTTGGATTGATGTAGCCACTGTCACAATCAACTCTTCCCAAGTGTACACTAGGTATGGCACCCCATTATTCTATTGTTTTACACTTTCTCCAGTTATGTCGCTGCATTAAAAGCATAAGAATGGACAATGATTGCTTCTTTGTTATATTATTGGCACCCCATGTTGTGTATTTATTTTCAGTCCCTTTACACATTTCACAGAGACTCCCCATGCTTATTTATGGCTCACAAATATTTACCTGTACATCCTCATGGAGGCTCTGTTCTTCATTTAAAATCACAAGCGTGCATGAGAGGTCTTCGTCCATTGTCCTTACTATTCTGCATTCAAGACCACAACTATGGATTCATACATCTTTAATGACTCCATGTACCGTCATATTGGAGCTTTTGATTGGAGTGTTATGTAGTGGTGTTAACACTGCAAAACAGTCGATTGCTGACCTCCAATCATTTCTAGCCCCTTTTGATTTGACCCTTATCTAACTTCCATCATAGGACTGAGGGTGGTGACTGAGGCTTAGATTTAAGGCACTAAGGCATATAAACTCCTATCTAGGGGCCTTATTTTTCTTTATAAAGTTCTTTGCACCTTTGTTTCTTTGAATCTTTGCAACCACCTGCTAGCCTATGCATCAAAGCCCCTTTATTGGCAGATCACAATTAGATGTTTCATTAGGAGTGATAATGCTCATCCTATAATCGTCGATCACCAATGTGATCTCATGACTTCCACGTGGCACTTTCTAATTGGTGACATGTTTCACCCATGTATGGCCCATTTTTCCATCCAAAACAGCCAAAAACACCTACCACATGTCCTTCCATACTGCCACGTCATGCTAACGTCAAAAACCACTTGGCATTATCTGAACCAATCAGGTCCTGCCACGTGTCCTCATCAGAGCTCATCAATAGCTGCCATGTGTCCTCATCGAACCCAATTAGATGACACCATGTGTCCTCCTAGAAGAGAGAAAGAGCCTCACCCTACTTGGTTTTGCAACTGATTTCCTTTGTTAATTTTATTTTTGGCTTTCCAGTGTCTTAACAAAGAAAGCATTGTTCACGGAATTTTAACTCAATCAGCACTCGTTGATAGGTGATATGCATGGATCACTCACCTCCGACTACCGAGCATCGATATGCAATACATTTGATCCTCCAATCACCAATATGTTGGGACCTCCGATTGCTGATTGCCGATTAGATACGTGTCAGAAGGACAACAACTCATTTTCCTTTTCCTTCTCTTTTGGAGAGGCATAACTTCAACTTGCTCTAACTTTTGATCCAGAAGTCCATTCTAGGGCTTCCACATACCGTTGGAAAACTTATTCTGAGGAATATGCAATGGAGGGAGTTCAATTAGCCTTTGAGCCCATATGTTACCTTAAGAAGGCTACAAAATCTCTGCCACTCTTCTGCTCCTTAACTCTCAGGACAGTTGAAATCACACCCACCAAGGTGATCTTTTGCATGAAGTCTCCAGCTACCATGGAATTCCAACTATTCCATCACTATAATCATCAATTTATGGCTTCACCAATAAGCCTGCTACTGTGATGATTTTCTACAAGAAGCTTGTAGCTATCATAGGAATCCTTCTAAGCCATGAACAACCATGGGATTCCTTTTGGGTCATAACTGCCAACATCTATTGTGACAAGCATCCAAGCTAGTCTGGTTGACCTCAATGCCAATTGCCCAACACATTCTTCCTGGAATATGTGTCCCATGACCTTGGTTATTATTTTTCCTCTATTAAATTTATTACATGTATTTTTGACCAAGGTTGTTACAGAATCCTCCCACTTGGGGAAACACTATCGTTAGTCTTCAATGACACCTACAACAAAAAAAAATGCTGAAATAAAAACATATTGCCCATGGAGCTTTATAACTTAGCTCATTGAGGTATTTACAATGATCATTCTGCTGAGAAGAAAACTAACATGAGAAACATAAAAACATGACAACCATAGCGACATGACACCCATACTTCTTATTGGAGATTTATAACACGGCTAATGGTAGTATTTAAATCCATATATATATATATATAAACATGTACCAAAACATCACACCAAAACATATGCCTAAAACATTCGATTAACTAGTGAATAGAGAAGGATACATAGCTTGCATCTAATTAGCCATTTCCCATATAGTTTCATCGAGCCCAACGTATTTCCACTCACTTTAACCTACTTGATTGCTCAATTATAGAGCATGAGCATCTTTCTCTGCAAAATATGCTAAGGTTCTAGCTGGAATTCTCCTTCTTGCTCCATCTGTAATGCATACCAGTCAATCACATGATTATAATATTTAACATACTTCTTAAGCAATGACGTATGTAAAACATCATGGACTTTCACTATCGGAGGTAGTACAATTCGATAGGCTACTGGTCCAATCCTTTCAAGAATCTTGAAAGGTCTACAAAATTGAGGCGCCGTATTGGCACATGATCCAATCCTCAAGGATCTATTCTTGGGATTAATGCACAAGTACACTATTTCCCCAACCTGAAACTCCTTAAACATCATGTTCTGATCTGCATAAATTTTCTGCATGTCCTGTGTTGCCTTCAAATTCTTCTTGATTATCTACATTTCGTATTCCATCTCTTCTGACATGTTTGATCCTATCAACGCCTTGTTAACTGGATCACTCCAACTAATGGGAGTATTAAACTCTACCCATAGAATGCCTCAAACAGACTCTTCCTCAGTGACTCCTAATACCCATTGTTGTACGTAAACTCAACTAGTGGTAGATATTTTTCCCACCTTCACTTTTAATGCATCACATACATCCTCAACATGTCCTCCAATATCCTATTGACCCTCTATGTTTTTCCATCTATCAGTAGATGATAAGATGTACTGAAGGCCAACTATGTACCTAAACGTGCAAACAACTCTTTCGAGAACCTAGACATGAACTTTGCATCCTTGTATGACATAATCTTCTTCAGAAAACCATACAATCTCAGTGCCTCTCTAATGAAGACCTATGTTACATTAGTAGCTAAATAAGTATACTTCACTGGAATGAAGTGTGATACCTTTCTCAACCTGTCCACCACAACCATGATAGAATCATGTTGTCTAGATGTCCTTGGAAAACCTGTAATGAAATCCATAGAAATTACCTTCCATTTCCACTCTAGAATCAGAATAGGTTGTAGTAAACCACCAGGATGTTTACACTCTTCTTTCACTTGCTCATAATCCAAACATCTAGCCACAAACTTTGCCACTTCCCTCTTCATATTCATCTAATAATAAAACTTCTTCACTCCTTTCAACATCTTCAGACATTTTCGTCGACCTCAAAATGGCTTAGCATGAAATTCCCTTAAGATAAGATTATTGATCTCACTATTATCTGGCACGTAGATCATGTCCCTCAATCTAACCAATCCATCTGTTGTGAGATAGTAGTCCATATCGTGATCACATTTACCATGTTTTAACCTATGCATAATATCCATCTACCTGTCATCCTGTTGTCTTGCTTGTAGGATCCAATCTTGTAATTTTTTCCCATAGGAGATCATAGTTTCTATATTATTTACCTGTATCATCCTACTAAGAGCACCTGCAACCCTATTCTATTTACCTTTAATGTACCTGATCTCAAAGTCTAACTCACTGATCATGGCCAACCATCTAGCTTGCCTAGAATTTAGATTCAATTGGTCAAATAGATACCTCAATCCATTGTGATCACTCATTAGTACAAACCTCTAGCCAGAAAAATAGTTACTCCACATATTCAATGCATGAATGATTATTTCCAACTCAAGATTATGTGTCGAATAATTCTTCTCATGCTCATTCAATTTCCTCCACTCATATCACACTACCTTCCCTTCCTACCTAAGAAATCCACCAATTCCTCTCTTGCAAGAATATGTACATACCACAAACTCTTTATCCAGATCAACAATCTTTAGAAATGGAGGATTTGTCAACAAATTATTCAACTGCTCAAAACTAGCTACACATTCCTCTTTCCATTCAAATTTCTATCTTTCCTTTGCAATGATGTAATAGGATATGTGATATGTGAGAAGTTCCTAATAAACCTCCTGTAATACCCTGTTAACCCCATGAATGAACTTACCTCATCCACATTACTAGGAGTTTCCCACTCCGTGATAACCCTTATATTTTTTGGATCCACTATTATTCCTTCCTTGGAAATCACATGTCCCAAGTAATGTACCTCTATCTGAAATAAACTGCATTTATTGAGCTTAGCATACAACTGAGTCTCTCTCAAAAATATTAATAATGTTGCTAATTGTTCGGCGTGTTCTTCCTCATTCTTAGAATATACCAATATATCATCAATGAATACAATAACAAACTTGTCCAAATAAAGAAGAAATACACTATTCATCAAGGACATAAAAGTAGCTAGAGCATAGTCAAATCGAAAGGAACTACAACAAAATCATAATGCCCATACCTTGTCCTGAAAATTGTCTTGTAGATGTCCTCTTCCTTAATGCGTACTTGATGGTATCCTGATCTCAAATCAATCTTCGATAACACTAATACTCCTTTCAACAGATTAAACAAATCATCAATCCTCGAAAATGAATACCTATTTTTGATTGTTACCTTGCTCAACTACCTGTAATCAATATATAGCCTAAGAGTACCATCCTTCGTCTTCACAAAAAACATTGGTGCACCCCAAGGCAATACACTTGGCCTAATGTATCCCTTGGCAGTCATTTCATTTAGCTGCAACTTCAGCTCTACTAACTCTGGAGTTCTCATCTTATATGGTGCCTTTGATGTTGGTGCTACCCCTAGTACTAACTCAATAAATATTCCATTTCCCTGTGAGGTGGCAACTCCGAAATCTTTGTCAAAAGCACATCTTGAAACTGTTGTAGAACTAGGTACCTTCTCAAAACATATGCATCCTCAACTTCCTTACCTTTGTTACTGGAAATATGCATTGTGAATAACACACACCCTTTACTATGACTGCTATTTTCCTCCATAGTTGTCACCATTCTAACTGGTTTTCCTTCTTCTTACCCTGCAAGATTCTTTGTTCCCCATTGTCATCAAAACACTCAATAGATTTTTCATAAAAATCCACCTTGATCCTATGAAGATACAACCATTCCATACCCAACAACATACTATACGATCCCAATGGTAATACATTCAAATGTGTTGAGGTGGGCATACCATTCAATTCAAATGCACAAGATCTTACCCACTCATTAACTCTCTTCTTTGTACATGCAGCTAAGCACTAACCAAGATTTTGCATGCACTTCCTTATTTAAGCCACACTTATCCACCAGGTCAAGATTAACATAGCTATAATTATATCCAGGGTCAATCAAAATAGAAACAACTTGATCACAAATATTACCATCCATCCTAATGATAGATTCCTGATGATTTGCTTGCATGTTATCCAATGCTGCATAAATATGTGGAATACTCTATCAAACATCCCCCATTGTATGTGCCTCCTAAGCACTGTAGATCTATAGTCTACCAAAATAAAGTTGTGGAAATTTTCACCTGTGATGATCCTTGCCACAAGTCCAACATTGTAAAGGATTCCAACGTACACTCTTATTCTACTCCTTGGACTGAAATCCCTGTCCTCTATCAGATGCATTGAACTTCTTAGGCAGTGTGACATTCTCTTTGTTACCTGTGTCCTGAGGCCTTCCTTGATTCGTATCCCATTTTCCTTTATTCTTATCATTACCTTTTCAATCCTTCTTAGTCTCATATCTAATCTTTGATTTCTCATAAAAATGATTTAGCTTCTGTATGGCCTCCTCCAATGATCTAGGCTCAACGAACTTAATCCTATGTTTAAATGCTACCAGCAACCCACTGATGAATCTTTGAATATTCGATTTCTCCTCCTCCACATAAGGAACATACCTCAATGAATCCAATAATATATCAGTATAATCCTCATCGATCATAGATCCCATCTTCATCTTATAGAATTATTTTTTCCATGTCATCATAGTATCTCTCAGAGAGGTACTTCCTCCTGAAAATTATCTCGAACTCACTGCAAATCAAATCCTCTTCATGAATACCTCTGACATTCTTTACATCTTCCCACCAAATATACAATTTACCTTTAAGACTGAATGTAGTTATTCTGACCTTCATGTTCTCTGAGTAATCATACAATTTGAAGAACTTTTTCATCCCAATTAATCATGCTTCTGCATCCTATGAATTCTTCATATCTCCATCAAATGTAGGTGGATTTTCTTTCTTGAACTCATCTAGAAAATATCCCCTGCCACTCCTCCTATAAGGATGATAGCGATGATGACCATGATACATGTCCAAACCAGAACTAGAGTAAATCCCATGTCCACTTCCTTGTCTATTAAGTGTATCCAATAATCTACCATCTTTGACCGTGTAATATCTATCCAACTTGTGCCCAGAATGTGACCTACTACCATATGCCCCATTAGTCTTATCCTCTTTTCCATGATTGATTCTAAGCAGTCCTTGTCTCTACAAGTCTGACAAGCTCTAAAGAATAATTGCATTGACTTCTGCTTGTTTCTCCTATTCCCTAGAAAGTCTCTCTTGTGATTGAATGATTTAGTAATTATATTCTTTAGACTTCCTTATTTATTCCTTCAAGCTTCTCAAAGTGTCTACTATGTGAGGGTAGTATGCATCACCATGTTTCTCATCTGATGTATAGGAAGAATCTCATGAACTGTAGTCTACCATTATGTTAGTTGTCTTTGTTCTTCTCTTCCTGCAATGCATATTATGTCAACTAAACAAAATCATAAACAAACCATCATACCTCAATATAGTTCAGAAGAGGATATCTTGCCTGCAAGACCAACTAGATTAGCACAATATATGTATAATCATAATCACAACAGTATATATAAATCATCTCAATCATCATCTGGTTACCATGCATGATGCCAAAAATACAACACCAAATAGACACAATTCATGCATAACAACATATGGATGACATGCATGCATAGAAAACACATACAAACATTGACATGCATTTATGACAAACACATTTCGACAACATCACTACCAACTTCTGCATGACATCATAATGACAATCATGACCACCACCACGCATACACACCAGGCACATAAACCACAAGCATAAGGACACATATGTACATATGATAAAACATTCATCTAAGGAGAATGGAAATCAAACATCACCCAAGGAAAATGGAACCATGCTCTGATACCACCCTGTAACATGCCTCCTCCCACATTTACCCAAGCTAACCAGTCCATCAAGGTAAACATGTGACAAAGAGTTACTATGATATGATTCAACTACCCAATTATAGTTAAGGAAGTGGAACTGACATGACAAGATAAATCTAACCTTCCACGAATGCTACAGAACCTTTAGGAGCCAACCAACCCTTATAGGTGACCAAACCCTAAGACAACTTGACATTTTAGTGCTCTCCCATATTTACCCAAGCTAACTGGTCCACCAGGGTAAATGTGACGAAGAGTTACTATGATATGATTTAATTCCCCGAGTACATTTAAGGAAGTGGAACCAACATAACAAGACTAGTTTGACCTTCCACAAATGATACAGAACCTTCAGGAGCCAGCTAACCCTTCTAGGTGACCAACCCCTCAGATAACTTGACATTTTACTGATCTGGACCCTCAGTCGCTCCCATGAAAAGATATGCACGTGACTGAGGCCTTCCAGTCACTCCCACATCAATACATGCCAATGATTGTGGACTTTCTGAGGCAATTATGTGCCAGCGACCCCATATTCTAAGCAATTTTTCAGTGCTAGATATCAAGCCACTGCAAAGAAATTCATGAAACTTTTAGAAATATAAAGGAACATGGCTACCAATGCAATCATTGGTACAGGTACTTGGTCTGACCCCTACTTGCCATGTCTGGCATTTCATCAAACATGTCACAACTATGTAATATACAGGTCATAACAACAAATCTTAGCATAGGGGTATCATACTTATCTGAGAATTGTTAAGAAGGTTTGATGACTTACCACAATAGCTGCATTATCATATATTATTTCATATATTCATTGTTCATTCATTTTCTAATCAAAACATGATAAGAGCCATTTATTAAGTCTACCATAAAACATACTGATAACCAATATATAACTAGCATAAATAACAAGGATATAACAACCATAAAAACCACATAATAACACATACATTTACCTATCAAATATAAGAGGAAAATATCTCTTATTGACATATGAAAAGTGCAACTAGGTATGGGACTTCCACATACCAGTCGACCATAGATTGGGCTAAACCAAGTCTTTCTTTCATCCAATCACCCTCGTGCCATATTCCAAGCATGAATATGGGATCTCATGAAACAAATAAAACAAAGCAAAAATAGGCCTTTTTTTGGGTGTGGTTTTTTTTACCTATTTTCTGCACATTCTTTCCCCTGTTTTGACCTTTCTATCCTCCAAGTTTGTGCCCTTATATGACCAAACTCTTTATTTTATTATCTTTTTAATCCATTTTACTGTCATGTTACTTTGTTGTATTTTACCAAATAATATGAGGCTGTATTCCTTTTTGTGGCTAACTGGGAGAGCATTGAAGAAGTATTTTGGGAAGTTCATCTTTTTTAGGTGTTGGCTCGCGTGAAGAAGCTATGAAGAAAACAGACCATAGGAATTAACTGCAGGAAAGGGTAGAACAATTCGTTGTTACACCCTGAGTGCTGTTACAGACCGCTGCTATATACTAGCTGCTATTACAGGTTGCTACTGTTATATATTGTTGTTACACACTAGTTGTTGTTGTTACAGGTTGATATTGTTATAGATTGTTGTTACACATTGGATGTGGTCACAGGTGAAGTTACATATCGGATGTTGTTACACCTCGCATGGATCCACCATCACATCAACAGTGTTGTCATCAGTTATGCCGCGTCATCCCAAACCACCATTTGCTCAATATTGTTGCACTGAAGCTGGAAATGTGGGTATTATTCCAAATAAAAGCTGTCGACAATAGGATTGTTTATTTTTGAAGCAACAAGACTCACACAGTTGAAACTGATGTATATTTATTTAGTAGTAAGTTGTAACTTCTTTATTTTTGATCAACATGAGAATCGAGAGATTCTCCTGACTGATTTTCTTTCTAATTTTTGGGTTGTAATAGTTATAAAGGACTCGACTTTTTATGTATTAGCAAATTGCATGTAGAAGAGTACCGTTACTCTGTTTCTGTAATCCTGAACTTATTCAATATCTATTGGTAGGGTGATGTTGTTACTTTCCAACTGATTTTTTAATCACTTTTTGAGTTCTCCTGCGCCCTACTGAGGAGGAAGGGCCCTCCTCTTGGCATGGAGTGCAGTGATTAGGTAGTGTACATTTCAGTCAGTTTATTGATTTATGGTTTTTCATTGTTGATATAAAAATTGTGGATTGCATTCGTTGTTGTTTATATTTATCTTATGCTGTTACACAGAGTTAAACATTAGAGCAATAATAACGAGCTGGAATAGATGTTAGTTCTAGTGTGGCGTGCCTTGATTTCAATAGTTGTGAGTTGTGATTAGTTCTGCAGAGTGTTTTTTGTATCTACACGTATGGTTTGATTTAGCAATTTAGATCAGAGACATATTTTATAGCTTCTCTACACTTTCTTATGCTTAGCCGTAGTGTATCGGCAGAGACAGTACGAACTCCATTGAAATAGCAAGACCTACCTTGGGTTGACAATTAATTTTGCAGTCTAAAGTCAATTAAGGTTGATTAAAACAACACTACATTTTGGTGCCATTGCTGAGGGTGGCAAGTTGATGATACAACCAACCAAGTTGTTTGTTTGATATAGAGTGTTCCTAGTCCACAGTTGTTGGGCGGTAAGATGAGAGATAAGAACCTGCGCATCTCTCTAACATACCTGGGAGGGCTCACCATTGTGATCAATAGGAAAATTAGGACATTTTGATGTTTTGATTAGTGCATCTTCATCTCTTCAGTCGATGGGCGGTAAGACGAGAGGTAAGAACCCGCGTATCGCTCTACCATACCTGGGCGGGATCACCACTATCTAAGACTGAGGCACTTAGAGTGTGATTTAATACACATAGGGTCCATGCATGCATTTCTAGGACTTATAGAGACACTGAAATCACCCCCACTCTAACAAGTCACAGGAACAACGGGTCATAAAAAGGAAATGAAGGGAAAAGATTTGGGAAGGAAGACATTTATCCAAGAATTAATCTCCAAGGCAAAAAAAGAACGGTCCAGCTCTCAAAGGAATGCAAGGAAGATAGGGCTGCAGAAGGCTGTTACTCCCATAGCAAAAGCGGAAACCTCCAATCCCTCCATCTCGGGACCATATCGTTCTAAGGCTAGCAATCATAACCCCAAGATCAAGGATTTCATTTATGAGCAAGAATGGGAAGTTAGTAGCCAGTATTTGAGGATGGAGGGTCAAGGGGAAACTGAGGGGGGAAATTGGACACCTGAGGTGGAAAAGCACCTGTTAATTTATCAATATCTGGATACAGGTAGTGCGGTGAAACAACCAAACCCAGTGGTATCTAAGGCATTAATCATACCTACAGGGCCATCACAAACACAACTCGAAGAATGTCTACTACAAGAATGGTTAGAAGAATTCATCATGGGAGACAACAATGATAATAATGCTAAAACAGACACCACTACTACCACCTTTGAGTTCCCAATTAGGAATATCGGAGGTGAAGCTCCTATGAAAAACATTCCTCTATCATCTTTACCATCCTTTCAGGGGATGATTTTGGAAGGTCCAAATAAATTTCTATTTGAGTTTGATGTCCTATGTAGAAGTTATGATTATACAATAGATGCTCAGAAACTATATTTCCTGCTACTTTAAAAGGAGCATCCTTGAGATGGTAAATGGGATTAGGTCTTGCTTCCATTTCAACATGGAATGATATGAAGGAGACATTCCTATCAAAGTACCAAGAATTTTGTAGGACTAGGGACTTAAGGGAAGAGATATTTAGGGTGACACATAAGGAAGAAGAAACCCTCGAAGATTATGTGGAATGGTTCCACTACAATTTGCAAAAGTCTAAACATAGCGATTTAGACCAAGAAATCTTGAAGACTATATTCATCAAAGGAATGAGGGATGATTTCCTTGACACCCTGAACCTATTAGGAAAGGGGGATATATCACAAGATCCATTCGCTAAAATTATAAAGGTATACTTATGATGCTCTCGAGGATCATCTAAAGGAAAAAGTACAATTCGGGATGCCTCTATTCACATACAAAT